>WNNJ02002735.1:0-17216 GCA_012934845.2 Pomphorhynchus laevis
ATATTAAATTCATAATCAAACTTTCAGTTAATATGCTCTGAATCTTTACATGATTTGAATTGTTTACGAATTCAATTTATTTAAAGTTAGGATATTAACAGGTACTGTAAAGAATGCGTTGATCAACATTTTTCACACTTTAGTTAATAAACGTAATTATGACAGAAAGTACAAAACGAAACTTCTATACATTTATACTTGAGTAGTGTGCATTCATTATTTATTTGTGAGAAAACTAAATAATAATCAAAACTTGCAGTTAAAATGTTTTTATTGTTCATTTGATAATTTTTATATCTTGTAGAAGAAATGATGTTTTAACTTTTTTAATTTTCACTTAAATTAGGTTTTTTTTCTATTTAGATAAAAATTATCATTGTCCTCCTGCCATTAAAATAAAAGCTGGTAGATGAATATTTTACTTAATCGCAGTACAATCAACTAAATTAAACACTTACCACAACGCGTTATCCAGTATTTTTCTTGTAAAGACGTTTAAAATTAAGCACAAATATCACGATCAAATGAAGCACAAACGACTTTAGAGCAGTTTTATCATCGGGATTATTTAGCTCGTCACTTATATCCGACCCACCAGTGCCAAATTGTCATTCGATTAAACGTACTTTATTTAATAAAGGTGCAAAACAAGTATAAATTTGCGCTAATGTAGTGTGGTCTCTAGTTTCTTTTCAGCTTATGGGTTGCAACGCAATCTATGATTTTATTTAGGTAACGAAAGATATCACTTACCTAGAAACAGAGAGACTATATTACCTATTCAGTAGGTGCCAGTAGGAGCACAATTTACTGAAAAAGGGATACACTGAAGGAGATATATTGGGAAAACACTTTTGCTATACGTTATACCAAATTACAAAATCTGTGGTTCAATGGTGCTACGACGATTGATATAAGCACGAAATTGCAAATCGTGTTCGATAAAGATAGATCACGCAAACAAGACTTATATGTGTTTTAAGGTTTTAAAATGCTATTGAACAAAACTATTCAGTTTCTAATCATTTAAATAAGTTAATGTAAGAATTAACATTTTGTAGACAACAGATCAAATGTTAGAACAAAATCTACCTTTAGAAATATAATTAAACATTTTTACATAATAAAGTATTTCTTGATGGAAAATAAGTTTTCATATGTTTGAGTAAATGAAATAAAAAATTTAAATCATTGATACCATAAGTAGCGCAAGAAGGTTTTTTTAATTATATTTTACAAATTTCAATAGCAAAAGTTATCATCTTTAGAATACAAAAAAAACGCTATTTTAGTACTAAAAAATGATAATTGTACAATTTGACCATAGTGGAACGATTTTCAACATTTATAGTGCTGAAGAACCATTTAACGCTATTACCTAACGATGTGGCGAACCAGCATTAATTTTTCGTTCATATCGTAAATAAATGTACTATCGCCGATGCGATTAATAGTAATTATAATGTAAATATCTGATATACACAAGTATATTCTTGATGTTATAATCTAAACATGGCCAAATGTTTATATTTAATCAAGAAACAACGTGTAATTGTATTTTGAACAAAATACATTCTTGCTTATAGTTAAAGTTCAAATAAATAATTCAGCTAACTAAATCTTCGTATTTTATACTATATAAAAATTAAAAATAATAAATAAAATAAATAATTATAAATAACAATAATTATATTTATATAAAGTAAAAATTAAAAAAAAAATCAATTATAATGAGTCGACTAATAAATAATAGACGATGTACCAGAATAAGGATTCGATGTCATAAGGATAAAATGCTATGTTATCAGATTTCCGCATATATTCCTCGTCACGAATGGCAGTGAGCACAAACGCATTCCTCTGATGAAATTTAGTTATTAAATGTATATTTTTTAATACAGAGTTATATAATATTTATCCATTAAAATTTATCGCTTCAGTATCTAAATTTTGTTTTACTAATGTTTTCTTGATTTATATATTTTACGATTTTTGTTTTATTTTATTTTTTAGTAACCTAGTTTAAAACATGCATTTATTAAATTATCAATATGCTTTTGAAAAAAACCAATATTGTTACATATTATGACTATTGAATTTTATTATTTAATGTATTATATTTAATATCATATGGTATCATGAATGCTAATTTAAACATGTTTCTTGTAAATTTAAATCTATCATCTTTACGATATTAATAAAAAGTAGTTTTAATTGATGTTAATTTAATGTTCATATCTAGATATATATCTTCTTTATCATTAATATTGGTTTTATTAAGAATGAGGATTTCTGGATAAATTTGTTCACTAATTGAATAAAAATTATTAGAATTAAATGCACATATATTATCAATATATCGAAACATATATTTCATATCTTCATAATTTTGATTTATTTTTTTTTATATAGAACAAAGTATCAAAATTAATCTCAAGCAAAATAATGTTAAAAAGGAGGTGACTATTTTTACGTTCGGTTTTACTTCAATTGTTACAGCATGAATTGAGAAACTTTAATGCGTTATTTGCAATGAAGTTCTACCAACCCTATATTAAAACCGAGAACTGAAGCGTCATTTTGGTAACAAACATTCGAACTTTGCCGTCCAGGATATCTAGTATTTTCGATGTAAAGCCGATTAAATCAAGTAAGTCAGACTTGACTCTTATGCCAAGTACCATAAAGAAACGCTTGCAATTGTTGAAGCTTCTTATTTACTGGCTCTCAGAATTACCAAAGATGTTAAATCTCCCACCATTGCTGCGGAGTTACTGTTGGCAGTGCTCGAATACATAGTCCGAATTATGATTAGATCCGAATATGTTACTAAATTAAGTACAATTTTGTTATCTAATGAAATTGTTCACATGATAATAGCTACCATGTCTATAAATGATGTTGCTGTACTACGTTATATATAAATAATGGCGATTTTAAAGACGAATTTCACTTTTGTCAGACGCTTGAATCAACTAATACTTAAACTAATAAGTGATATATTTAAAAAATTGGTTTCATTTCTAGAAAAGTATAAAATCTATTTCGAAATATTTGTGTTGTCTTCACACATAATGCTCCGAATATGCTTGAATGCTTGTCTGGATTTCAACGTTTAATACTAAATGAGTCACCAAAAGTCATCGGATCTCACTGCATAATGCATCGTCAAATATTAGCAACAAAAGCATTGCCACACGTAACGTGCGAGACTGAATGAAAAATGTCGTTCATTTTATCAATTTTGTAAAAGCGAGTGCTGTAAAACAGTCGATTGTTTTCAAATGTGTATAATGAGTTGATGCATCAAATAATTTTCTACTCTTTTACTCTGAGGTGAGATAGTTGTCTAGAGGAAAAGTTCTGAAACGAGATTTGATCATTGTTATGATTTTCGTATTTATTAATTAAATATTTATTTTGTTTAATATTATTTTTATCATTTATTTTATTTTTAACCTATTTTTGTTAAATTTGTTGTTCAATTTATTACATTATTTTTTATATTTATTCAATAACATATATTTCGGAAATGTTGTTTATCATTTTTATTTCTTTAATTTATTATTGTTTGTAATTTATTTTCTCCTTGTACATTATACATTACGTTTAGTCGAAACAGAAGGTACCTATAGTTCTTTAGAGTTCTGCATAATTTACAATATCGTACAACTAGCATTTGTGAACATAAAAACATATTTCTTATCTTTTGTCCTTCAGATGACAGCAGTTTGTAATTAAAAAGGTAATTAAAAATTATAAAATCTGCATTTAAAATTCTTACTATTTATTCAACAACTCATATCAATTAGTAAACAGTCAATTTAAAACATAAAATATTCTGTAAAATTTTTAATGCATAAATATTAAAATAATATTCAGGACATTATCTATGACAACTGCTAAATTAATATTAGTACTAATATTAGTATTTGTGAAATTTCGATAGAATTATAATTGAGTGAATGTATTATCGATAAGGAGTTGAGAAAATCTAAGAAATCTGTGCAGAATAAATACGTTTTACACAACATTCAAAATACAACATCTGAAGCTTATATATTCCTATAGTTTGCACTATCACACAAAGAGTTTTTACATCTCAAAAGCTTATTATCAAAAATTTTGATTAATTCCGACAAAGTTATAATATAAAAATGTAGTTGAGGGTAAACTGTCCGTAGAAATGATTAAGCAAACTACGAAAAAATGTACAATTAGACAAGCAAAGTCAACCAATTCAGCTAACTGAGTCTACGTATTGAATAATATTATAAAAAAATGAATAAATAAAAATAATAAGGCTAAATCAATAAATCAAAATTTAAGATAATAAATAATCATGAATAATTGTTATAAGAATTTATATAACTTATATCAAGTGAAAATAAAAAATTAAAATTTTAAATAAAAGTCAATTTTTATGAATTTACTAATAAATAACAGACGTTGTATCAAAATAAGAATTAGACGTAATCAGGAGGAACTGCTATGCTATCATGTCTCGACCACTATTCCTCGACCCAACAAAACAGCGGGGCCAAACACGTGCTTATAAAGTATTTCAAAGTATTATAGTAATCTAGTTTAAAATAAGCAACTATTAAATTATTTAAATGATTTTGAAGAAATCCAATATCGATACAAATAGTTGCAATTCTTAAAATCTTATTATTTAATGTATTATATTTTATATTATATGGTATGCATGAATGCTCATGCAAAAATATGTTTATTGTTAACTTAAATATGCCATCTTTGCGATATAAATAAATAGTAGTTTTAGTTAATGTTAATTTAATGTTCATATCTAGATATACACCTTCTTTATCATTAATATTGGTTAAATTAATAAGAAGTCTACCTTGATAAATTTGCTCGCTTATTGAATAAAAATTGTTAGAGTAAAATACAAATATATCTTCAATATATCGAAACATATTTTATATCTTAAGATAATTTAAATTTATTTTTTTAACAGTTATGAATAAATTCATATTCTATAAAGCTTAAAAACAAGTCAGCTGTAATTGGGCCACTATTACCTTCCATTGAAACACCTTTATTTGTTTAAATAAAGAGGCCCCTACTTTTAAAAAATTTTATTTATCAAATTTTATTTATTAATTAATTAATATTAATATTAATTAAATTATTTAAGGTAATATTTAATGTAATTTTTGTTAGATAGGCGGTATAGTTATTATAGCATTATATGTATATCTTTTCGCGAATATAAGATTAATTAATTTTACTAACGCTCCTTTAATATCCACACAATCTAAATTTATAAAGCGTACTAAAACCGTGGGTATTTATATTCTTAAAATTTATAGAATGAAGGTGGTAGATCTTTATAGATCTTGTTCCAGCCTGCAACCGCCTTAAGCAGGGCAGCCCCCTGTCAGATGCTGCTGGATGGACCGTTGTAGGTTTAATATGAGTCAACTAAACTAGGTGCCGACACCGAAAAGTAACGTTAAAAATTGACTTAAAAGAGTCATGTACTTAGCTAGGTTGTAAAAATAAGTAAGTACTAATGATTTTAATTTTAGATCTTTTAAATGTAACAGAAAATATTGTATAGTTTGTGATGTTATAAATAATAATAATTGTATCGTAAGTAATACGACAAACAAATGTTTTTCATTAAATATTAATAATAATTGTAACTGCAATACCGCAGGTGTAGTGTATCTAATACAATGTACATGTGGATTGCAATATATAGGAAAAACATATCAAATGTTAAAAACTAGGTTTAGGCAACACATATATAATATACAGCATAATAGTCAAACTATATTTCATAAACATATGAGATTAATAGAACATGATATAGGATACTATAAATTATTTATTTTAGAACATATTATCGAAGAAAACATTTCAATATTAAATCAAAAACTATTAGAAAAAGAAGATTTTTGGATTAAAACGCTTAATTTCATGTACCCATTAGGATTGAATGACGTGGTACAAGGAATTGGCAGAAGTAGTATAATACATAATAAACAACTATATTATAATAATCCGGTTAAACGCAAACCAAGAAGTCATGGTGATAAAAGGAATAGGAAAAATAGAGTTAAAAATATTAAAAAAGATATGTATATAAATGAACAATTAGAAATATTAAAACAACTTTTAAGTGATAATAAGCTAAAAGATCTTTATGTAAATATAAGAAGTTTTTCTAAAGATATCATATGTTCAATAAATCAAAAATTAATTAACGACTATGATAGGCTAAGTTGTATAATAGACAGTTATTGTAATACAAAATACTATAATCGTACAATAAATGTTAATAATAACAATAGAAAATATACATTAACCATAAACTTCATTAATAAATGTATAGATAACATAAATATAGCCGGACTTTTAAATAATTCTAAAAGTAAAGAAATAATAGGGTCAGATTTAAGTAAATATATTCCTAAAATAAGGTATAAACTCCTACCACCATTAGGACGAAAAATTTGTAATTATAATAAAGAATTAAAATCAATATGTAACGATAATATTAGAAACATAATGGAAACAGAATGCAATTGTAAAAGTCTTAGTTTTGATAAAATAAATGAACATATATGTACCCATAATCTAGAATTAATTGAAAATTGTGAATTAAGAAAGCTGCTATCAAAAATGGTATAAATATAGATTAAATAATAACAACGACAAAAATAAAATTTACAGTTCGTTATATAATAACTTAAATGATTACTTTAGTAAGCTGATTAATAGTGAAAGCTCGAATATATCTAAGATAAAAATTTGGAAATATTATATATTTGATAAAATTAAAAATAAAATGAAAATAACAAACAATTATAAAAGGAAAGATAAAATTAATAAAGATATGTATAAAGAACTTACTAAATTAAAGGATAACTATATAATAACAACTATTGATAAAGCTAGTAATAACTTTGTCTTCATATGCAAAAGGGTTTATTATGATATATTAATGAAAGAGGTTAATTCTAATGATTTAAATGTAAATCCAACATATGAACGTAGTGAGTTGAGTTTAGAAACAATTATTACAAGTCACTGTTCTATAATGGATAAAAAGGGTATAAAGGTTGAATTAGATAATAAAACTATACCTATATTATATTGGAATCCAAAATTACATAAAAATCCAATAAAACCTAGGTTCATATGTAGTGCGTTTAAATGTACATTAAACCCACCTTCTGTCTATATGAATAAAATACTTAAAGTAATTAAAGCACACTTAAAAAATATTGCAAGGTAATCGAAATTAATACTGGTATAAAACACTATTTCAGTATTAATTCTACAAAAGAATTTTTAGAACAGACAAAAGGAATAAATTTTTTAAATATAAATACATGCGATTTTAGTACGCTTTACCCAAATCTAGATTTAGTAGATATTAAAGAAGCGTTAGTAAAATTAATTAATCTTATATTCGGAAAAAGATATACATATATATGTTATAATAATTATAACGCCTATCTAACAAAAATTAAACCATCAAATAAATATAAATATATGGATAAAATTGAATTAATAGAATCCTTAAATATTTTGATAAATCAAAATTATTTAAAAGTAGGGACATCTATATTTAGACAAGTAAAAGGTGTTCCAATGGGTGGTAATAGTAGCCCAATTATAGCTGACTTGTTTTTAAGCTTTATAGAATATGAATTTGTTCATAACTGTGTAAAAACTAAATCTAAACAATATAAATATATAAAATATATGTTTTGATACATTGATGATATATGTGTATTTAATTATAATACTTTTTATTCAATTAGTGAACACATTTATCCATAAAGCCTTATACTTAACAAAACCAAAATTGATGATAAAGAAGGTGTATATCTAGATATGAACATTAAATTAACATTAACTAAAACTGCTTTTAATTTTTATCGTAAAGATGACATATTTAAATTTACAATAAATATATTTTTGCATGAGCATTCATGCATACCATATAATATAAAATATAATACATTAAATAATGAAATTTTAAGAATTGCAACAATATGTAATGATATTGGCTTTCTTCAAAATCATTTAAATAATTTAATAGATACATATTTTAAACTAGGTTACTATAAAAATAACATCAAGCAGAAAATAGTAAAATATATAAATCAACACAATAATATAAAGAATAAATTTAAACTCTTAAGTGGCAAATTTTTATGGATGGATAATAAATAATATACTTTGTATTAGAATAAGATACTAGATAGTTATTTCAGAGGAAATACATCATTAGCATGTATTTGGCCCCGCTGCTGTGTTGGGTAGAGGAGTTAGGGGCCGAAACCTGATAGCGTAGCAGTTCCTCCTGATGACCTCTAATTCTTATTCTGATACAACGTCTGTTATTTATTAGTCAATTCATAAAAATGACGTTTATTTTAAATTTCAATTTTTTATTTTAACTTGATTTAAATTATAAAAAATCTAAAAACAATTATTAATTTTATTATTTAATTATTACTTTTTGATTTAGAATTATTATGTTTTGTTTAGTTTATAATTATATTAAATACTTAGACTCAGTTAGCTGATTTGATTTGTGTGTTTTAAAAATTCTTTTGTAGAATGAATACTCAAATAGTGTTTTATACCAGTATTAATTTCGATTACACTGCAATATTTCTTGAAGTGTGTTTTAATTACTTCAAGTATTTTATTCGTATAAACAGAAAGCGATTTTAATATAGATTTTAAAGCGATACATATGAACCTAGGTTTTATTGGATTTTTATGTAATTTTGGATTCCAATATTATATAGGTACAGTTTTATTATATGATTCAACCTTTATTCCCTTCTTATTTATTATAGAACAGTGACTTGTAATAATTGTTTCTAAACTTAACTCACTACGTTCATATGTTGGATTTACATTTAAATCATTAGAATTAATCTTTTTCATTAGTATATCATAATAAAGCTTATTGCATATGAAGACAAAGTTATTACTAGCTTTATCAATAGTTGTTATTATATAGTTATCCTTTAATTTAGTAAGTTCTTTATACATATCTTTGATAATTTTATCTTTCCTTTTATAATTGTTTGTTATTTTCATTTTATTTTTAATTTTATCAAATATATAATATTTCCAAATTTTTATCTTAGATATATTCGAGCTTTCACTATTAATCAGCTTACCAAAGTAATCATTTAAGTTATTATATAACGAACTGTAAATTTTATTTTTGTCGTTCTTATTATTTAATCTATATTTATACCATTTTTGATAGCAGCTTTCTTAATTCACAATTTTCAATTAATTCTAGATTATGGGTACATATATGTTCATTTATTTTATCAAAACTAAGACTTTTACAATTGCATTCTGTTTTCATTATGTTTCTAATATTATCGTTACATATCGATTTTAATTCTTTATTATAATTACAAATTTTTCGTCCTAATGGTGGTAGAAGTTTATACCTTTTTTTTGGAATATATTTACTTAAATCTGACCCTATTATTTCTTTACTTTTAGAATAATTTAAAAGTCCGGCTATATTTATGTTATCTATACATTTATTAATGAAGTTTATGGCTAATGTATATTTTCTATTGTTATTATTAACATTTATTGTACGATTATAGTATTTTGTATTACAATAACTGTCTATTATACAACTTAGCCTATCATAGTCGTTAATTAATTTTTGATTTATTGAACATATGATATCTTTAGAAAAACTTCTTATATTTACATAAAGATCTTTTAGCTTATTATCACTTAAAAGTTGTTTTAATATTTCTAATTGTTCATTTATATACATATCTTTTTTAATATTGTTAACTCTATTTTTCCTATTCCTTTTATCACCATGACTTCTTGGTTTGCGTTTAACCGGATTATTATAATATAGTTGTTTATTATGTATTATATACTTCTGCCAATTCCTTGTACCACGTCATTCAATCCTAATGGGTACGTGAAATTAAGCGTTTTAATCCAAAAATCTTCTTTTTCTAATAGTTTTTGATTTAATGTTGAAATGTTTTCTTCGATAATATGTTCTAAAATAAATAATTTACAGTTTTTAATATCATGTCCTATTAATCTCATATGTTTATGAAATATAGTTTGACTATTATGCTGTACATTATATATGTGTTGGCTAGACCTTGTTTTTAACATTTGATATGTTTTTCCTATATATTGCAATCCACATGTACATTGTACTAGATACACTACACCTGCGGTATTGCAGTTACAATTATTATTAATATTTAATGAAAAACATTTGTTTGTCGTATTACTTACGATACAATTATTATTATTTATAACATCACAAACTATACAATATTTTCTGTTACATTTAAAAGATCTAAAATTAAAATCATTAGTACTTACTTATTTTTACAACCTAGCTAAGTACATGACTCTTTTAAGTCAATTTTTAACGTTACTTTTCGGTGTCGGCACCTAGTTTAGTTGACTCATACTAAACTTATAACGGGCCATCCAGCAGCATCTGACAGGGGGCTGTCATGCTTAAGGCGGTTGCAGGCTGGAACAATATCTGTAAAGATCTACCACCTTCACCCCACGCACTACGTGACATAGTTATTGGCCATTACTTGATCTCTCAAACGTGATCTAGTGAAGTAGTTTACATTTTAAAGAGTAAACATTTTGGGATGCCAACTTATCCCTTTTTTAAGAATTAATAATTCATCAAACTTGTTTGAAAATTATAAGAAAAATAATAATAACGTTGTAATCAATAATACATGGTTTCAGTCAGTATTTCTGACAGAGGTCATCATATTACCGGAAAAGCAAAGTTTACATGTCAATAATAGCATGTCAATAGGTTTGCGCATTGATACTGGAATCATAATCTTTGCTAACACTTGTTCATGTAACATTATCGTTTATAGGGACCGCAGCAAACAAAAACACAACAATGAAACAATAATCACTAAAAATGTACAACAAAAGTACAAAACATATATATTTATAAAATAACAACATGAACAAACAAAAAACGATGAGCGAATTGTGTGTTATCGGAGGATCAAAAGATTCTACAATTACAGCAGCAATTAGTGAATATCGTGTAAACTCAAGAAAAATGCAGGTAACTTCTTCTACAATATCAAACGAGTTAAGTGGTTTTTTACCATCTACTAGAAAAGATGTAATTGGGGATCTTCCCCCAATACCCGAATTAAAAAATCTGGCGGTTATTAAGTTATTAGCGCCAATAGAGCTCCATAAGCTATTTAACATATTCCTGCGGAAGTTTACTGAAAAGTATAATACTAGTCCTATTCCACACAGTACGCTACTTTGAAGCTGAAATCAAGATTTCCTTCGTTTCCTGGGACCTTACGAAGGAGTATGAAACCTTTTTCCTCAACGAATTAATGGATCTTGGTACATTACAATTTATACCTATCCCCGCTAGCATCAAAATTTCGAATCTTCCTCTACACTTGGATGAGAATGATATTGAGTCTTTAAAGAGATTATTTAGATTAACAAACTTCCGGTACGTGACTGGGAAGAACGAATTTCCTCTCCCGATAGATTTAGCGTCCTCCTCCATTGATAATGGAGATCCCAATAAAAGCCGCATGTAACCCCTTTTTGGGACATAACCTAATGTTTAAACTCATAATCACTGACGAGCTAACTTACCTGCACTCTACTCCTTGCCACAAATAGGGCCACTGGGGCTACGGATTGGGAGAAGTCTTGTGGGGTATGCGGCCTAACAAATTGCCCGCAAGTTGGCAGGAAGTGCTCGTCCCAGCCCAAGTATTCAAATTGTGGAGGAGCCCACCCGTCGTGGTCCAGAAAGTGTGCGAAATTCAAACTGTATTGTTCCCGCTACTGCTGCTCTCACCCCAATAAAAAATATGACCCCGTGACTTTTGGTTAATTTGCGAGTAGAATGATGGACAACGACATCATCAGATTAGTCGACTCCACCAGACAAGCAATCTTCAAGCAATTGAAGAACTTAATCCAGAAACATCTTGCCTTTTTTTACAACTCCAGTAATCGCCGATCCTCCGGTCCTGAAAGAATCAAAGAAAAAAGAAACATTCTCACACAGAGTTCCTGCTGTGAAAATCGGGAAAATGTTAAAATCTAAAGCCGAAGACGCAGCCGTTGCACTTATGGGAAATGAAGATAATGTCCGTGGGCAAGTGTCTTCCCTAGTAGGGGCTTGTGGTGGAAAGAGCGGTCTTTCTGCCCCTAGCTCCGTCTAGGTCAAGGCAATCCCACCCAGCTAATCTAATGCAATGCAGAGTACTCGTGAGCCTTTTTCACTAAATATCCTTCAGTGGAATTCGGGAGGTGCTTCTGCCCTTAAACTTCTATCCGGTAGATATGCAGATGCCATTGTCCTTCAGCAGACGTGGTCTATCCGTATCCCCCAGGACATTACTCGATTTATCCCTAAGCACATTTATTCACACTATACTCCGTAAATAACCCCACCTCACTCTCCTTCGTCTCAAGGTCTTCTAACCCTAGTTTAATGTCGCTAAGATTATCACTCGTGCTAAACTACTCTTGTCCAGCCCTGTCTTGTTTAGCAATATCACTTTGTAATAACGGGAAACGTATCAGTATAGCCAATATCTACACTAGGCCAGGAGAAATTCACAAGAACCGTGAGCTCCTGGACCGTGTTTTAGGTAGTGGATATGACATATTACTCGGTGACTTCAACGACAGAACACGTCGTCGGATTAATGCAGCACTTCGCATAGCCAGGAAGGACTACCTTATTCATAAACTACCGTCCCCCACCTTTTATTGCTCAACAACTAATTCACTCCTTGACATATTACTGCTTCATAAGATGTAGTTGTTGAAACCCATCTGTACTGAGCAGTCGCGTCAAAATCAGACCACCTCTCATGACGTAATTCGTTGACGGATAGAGGAAGATACGTTGCTTAGGAGAAGATATCACTTTGACCAAATCAGAGTGGCCTTCTTTCAGGCGGCTATCCAACTCTTTCCCAGAATTAATAATGATGAGAGTCTGACTGAATTAAATACCTACCTCTTTTCGTAAGCTTCAAGGATTCTATCGACTACCTGTAAATGTCGTATATACAATCCAACTCCGACGAAACTCAAGGTCCTTGCGAAGTTGCTTAACCTCCCTAATCTCTCTGTTTCCGCCAGACAAGCCCTCTCGATTGAATACTGAAGCACTAGATATAGGTTACAGCTGAGTAGGGATTGGACGAGTATTGCTCGCCTTGACCCTTCTCAGTTATCTTTTGGAAGATTTTCAAGAAGGAGAAGTTTGTTTGTTGGAATGATAGGGCATTTGGTTGGATTGGTAATGTAAGCCTTGACAAAGATTTAGCGGAGTCACTATTCCTACATAATTATGGGGCCGCTCTATCTCCCCAACCAATCCCGCCTTTGGACGACTTCAGGAGCAGGGATTTATCTGTCACAGATATCCTAAACTCCTGGGATCCACTTACATGCACCTCAAATACTACCCGCCATTCTCCAATCGGATCTGTTAGCTTTTGTACAGACAGTCAGAGAAAGGAGGTCGCCATCACTATTCTACTAGCTTCCCCGTCCGATGTTGCTGGCATAAATATCAGCCGTCGTGTTTTTATGCCAAAAAAATCGATTTCATATTCTAAAGATCTGCGGCCTATCTCGATTAAAAACTCCCTCGTCTTCATTTATGAAAAAGCGCTTGCACGTAAAATCCGCGATCATCTAAGTAGGCGAAATTTAATCCCACCAGATTTTCATGGGTATGTAAAAGATCGCCCGGCCCATACAGCAATAAGTGAAGTACATCAGTTTTGTCAAGGCAACAGTCATCAGCTTGCAGCGGCTGTTTTTCTTGACTTTTCTGCTGCATTTGACAGCATTTTCATTCCTTTTGTTATATCTTCTCTCATGTCCTTTGGGTTACCTGCGAGAATTGTTAACAGGGAGGAAATATTGTTATATACCAAGCGATTCTTCTATGAAGACGACCCTGATGCACGTCAGTTATACCCTAATGCATGTGTGCTTCAAGGTTCCCTACTTTCTCCAATCTTGTATCTTGCTGCCTTCATTGAATTTTACAAAAACTTTAAACGAGACCAACATCTAGTGGTATACGCTGATGATACCACTCCCTGTTCTCTGGACGCAGGTGCAAAGATGTAATTTCTGACATCAGCCGTTTATTTTTAAGATTAAATGATCAGTTTCCCATATCCAATCTTATATTAAACTCCTCCAAATCGCAAGTGGTTGTCTTTCATGGCGCTCCTGTGACAAGAAAAAATAAAGAGACTAGCATTCTCAGCACTAGCTTCTATATTGACTAATCAACCACTCCCTACCTTCACAAGTCAAGTAAAATACCTGGGGTTCACTATTACGGTAAACTGGTCAGCGAAAGCTGTCCTGAATATACTCAAACGTATTCTGAAGAGAGCTAGGTGAGCCCTGAAACGGGCTCAGCATATGTCATTGGTTTGGAAAACACAAGTGCTCCTCTGTGACACTTGGGCTATCTCGGGATTAGTATTCTTTGCAAGAGGACGTACCACAGAGCAAAGACCAGGGTTCCTCCTGCTCATCGTTTTGCGATTACCGAGCATAGTCAGCCTCGATTGGACTCTTCGAGGATGAAAGACCCAGGGTGGTTCAGTCGGAGAGCGGCGTGTTGGATTGGCTGGAGGGCTCAGATCCTGCTGGACCTGAGGCCGTGACAATATCGTGAAGACTGAACATTTTGCTTTCCTTGTCGGTTTTCAACTGTTGTTTTTCAACTGTATTTTTAGTTGTTTTTTTAGTGGTTGTTAAGTTTTATTTAAGAAAATCCTTATTATTAACATGAACAAAATGCAAAGAAAAAAGAACAAAAAATAATATGAAAGCAAATTGAAGAAATAAAATAAGAAAATAGGGGAAGAACTAAAACATTTTAAACAGTAAATTGCAAACATATTTTATCCCATATAAAAATTTAAAACAAAAGAAAAACGTAAAATTATTAAATGTTAAGAAAAAATGTGTTCTAATCAAACATATGGATTTTATATATGTATTTATATACAAATTGGTATATATATAAAGTATCAATGGGGTTATTTGAACCACAGCTTGGGATAAAGCTGTGGGGTAACCCGAAACCGTTTTTATATACCTACCTATTTTGATATATACACAAGGAGGTCATGTAAGTGGAGATTTTAAAAGAATCCATAAAAATTACGCCATTAGGTAAGCTCAACGTGGACAATTCGTTGCAACCTACATAAATTACTGTCAAACCAAATACCTCCAATGTTTTATATATCGAAACTAAGGGGTACATATCACCATAAAATCCTACACACATAATCATCACATCAAAATTAAGGACATCTTGCTCTAATATAGCTGTTATCGTTACGTCTGGATACACACTTTAGTCTTCATAATACGTGATCACGTTTAGAACATCTTTAGCCATGTCGTGCACCACTAACTTTTTGATTTCAGGATCAATTTGGAACCATACATCAGCTTCTAAATCATCTAACCTACGCACCCAATCTGTATTCTGAAAGGATGCACGCAAGTTGATAAGAAAGTCAGGTATACACTCCACAAATTTGAAATCACCTTAAGTTGCTCGGACCAATCTCATCATACTATCGAATAAAGTTCTCATGTTATCTGTTGGAGTCCAATTAGGATCTAAATAGGTCAAAATCTTAATAGAAGTCCGCATTTCGTTCATGTAACATTTTGCTAAAAAATAATCCACGGTTACTGTTTGCGTTATAACTTCTTCATTAGCAGTATGCATTACTTGTACGTCATTGGATTGGGTACGCAGTGTGCACACAACGATCTAGCATAAGCTAATAATTGATCTAAATCAGTGTCATTTAACATGGCACGTGATAGCAATTTATTCATCAACACACGGTCTACAATTTATTTCTTGAGGACAATAGGTCCAATAGAGCTATCTGTAGCTAAAAACTCCCCTTTTATTATTGGAATTAGAACTGTAGTTAGCCCACGGCCTTTGTCAACTATAACAACCTATCGGTAAAGCTCATTAGTAAAACGGGGCTGTGTCACTCTCACCAAGTTAAAACCACGAAACTCCGATATAAGGTTAAAATGGATAAAGGAATTGTTATGAATACATGGCCTGCTCATTTCACAATTGTAAATGTCATCTAAATTAACAGTAAGGTTAAATTGACATTTCTAAAATAGAGTTGATTATCTTGTAGTTTGCAACTAAAAGATTCAGGAGTGCCTTTATTGGGCAACCAACCAAAAACAGTGGGCATAGATTGGTCATCAACCAGATATCATCAATGTTCATATTAATAAGTGATGCTCCTAATAACAATGACTCAGATCTTGTATGGGTGAATAGACTTTGGAATCGTCATTAAAACATTCGAGCAGGTACGAAACCTTATTCAACTGGTCTTGTCAAATTGCGCGCAAAGCTTCTTTAGCTTCACTGATTCCGTCGTATTCATATATATAAATTGTTATTGCGAAAGCTAGCTTAAAACTGTATATATATGTATATATATTTTTTTAAAAGAACAACATGACCAAAATACAGAATAGAACAAAAAATAGTCAGAACAAACTGAAGAAATAAATAAAATTACAAAATAGACGAAAAACAAAACATTTTAAACAATAAATTGCAAACATATTATGCTGTATAAAAATAACATTAAAATAACAATAAAATAAGTTAACAATAACATAAACTATCATTTTATATTAAAATCGTTTTAAAGATACATTAATGAAAATCAAATTTCAACATGTCATGATATTGTTTTGCACAATAAAATAATGTAAAAATTGTTTATTTAAAAAAATTAAATCCATCAACAACAATCCATCCGTTGTTTATAAAATCCCTTGTAAAGACTGCGATAAAATATACATAGGTTAAACTGGGCAAGGTATAAATAAAAAAAGTAAGCCAGCATAGATACACACTTAAATGTGGAACAAGCAGTGCCTTAGTTGATCATATCATTAATAATGAGCACATTATTGATTTCGATGAAACTATCATCTGATCAAAATAATCAAGTATGTTAATAAGCAAGATTTCAAAAGCGTTTAATATTTACAAACTAGAGGATAACTTTATGGTTGGTAATAAAACTGCCTGATCCTTTAAATTTATATAAACGAACGCC
>WNNJ02002736.1:0-40309 GCA_012934845.2 Pomphorhynchus laevis
AACTTTTGTGAAAAGTATCGAATATATATGCTACACTTTTCTGGTCTGTTAACAATTGAAAGTGTCGACCAATAAGGAAATGCCGCCATTCTTTTAGCGCTTCAACTATGGCTAGAGCTTCCTTCTCTACAGCTGAATAATTTTTCGCACTGCCGTGTAAAGTCTTAGACATAAAGGCAACAGGTTTCCCGTCCTGTGACAGAACAGCTGCGACAGTGTGACATGAAGCATCAGTTTCGACCATCAATGTCGAGTCATCTCTGATTGTTGCTAGGACCGAGTCTGCTATATCCTTGCGGATAGAATCAAATACTTTAATTTGTTCTTCAGTCAAGGGAAAAATGTTGACGTCTAATAAAGGTCTTACCTTTTCAGAAAACTTTGATATCCATTTTGAATAATAAGCGAAAAATCCAAGTAATCGCTTCAATTCGGCTTGTGTTGCAGGTGGCTCCATTTCGAGAAGACATCTTGTCCGTTGTGGGTCAGGTCGGGTTCGCCCCTTCGAAATAAGAACTCCTAGAACATTTATGCTATCGACACCGTAAATGCATTTATCGGAATTAAGAGATATATTGTATTTGGCAATTACACGCTTAAGCTTGTCCAGATTATCATCGTGGTCTGCACGAGTATGTCCACATATTATCATATCATCGAGATATGCAAATACTCCTTTCAACTTATCTTGGTTGATAATTTTATCCATAGTACGTTGAAACACTGCTGGGGCGTTGGTGAGTCCAAATGGAATGCGTATAAATTGGAACAGTTGGCCGTTGGCTTCGAAGGCGGTAAACTTTCGTTCGTCATATCTAAGAACCAATTGATGGTAGGCTGCCTTCATGTCTAGTTTGCTGAATATCGCAAATTTCGAAATATTTTCAATAATCTAAGAAATGCGTGGTAGTGGGTATGCATCTTGGTGTGTAAATATATTAACTGTCATTGAGTAATCAATTACTAAGCGTTTATTTTCCAAATGTTCAGCAACCACTACCTGCGCACGCCAGGGGGACTGGCTATGTTCTATTACCCCGTCCTTGAGTAGACGCATGATTTCAGAGCGAATGAATTGAGAATGATCATGGGAATATCGGCGAGATTTGATTGCTATTGGCTTACATGACCTATCCAAGGATGAAAACAGCGATGGACACTCTATATTGATTGATTTTATCGACGCGATAACAATCGGGGCCTTGCTGCCACTGAAATTGATTGTTAGAGATTCGTGATGTGAAAGATACGGATGACCCAGTATGATATCTGAACAAAGATTCGGTAGACATAGAAGGCGGACGTTTTTATCCGTTAATCCGTTTAGCGATACTTGCCCATACATACAATGGTGAATCTTGGAAGTACAAGATGATGTGGCCATAGTAACGACATTTTTATACGGACTCCTTTTAAATTGGTATTGTTCGACAATATTATCGCTAACAAAGTTTTCGGAGCTTCCTGTGTCAATGAGTGCATCTACTTCATGACCATTTAATATTACCCGTACCGTTGTCTTTCTTAATTCAGAGTGGACCGATGATGAAATGATGGTGGACAAGCTTGGAAAATGATCTGGATTGGGGTTCATAATATCGTGTGTTAATGCACTGTTGTATACTTTGGGGCGATGTTTTGACTTACATACAGCTGCGTAATGTCCTGTTTTGCCACATGATCGACAAATCGAATTTCGAGCCGGACACCTTGAACGCGCATGATTTGATTGTCCACAAAAAAAGCAATTGTGATTCAATCTGGCAATATATTCATTTTTCGCATTAAGTGCATTGGAATTGTTAGAATCGAAACCCGGTTAAGCCAAATCTCGAACGGCTGCAATCGAATTTTCTTGATTTGTGTATTGTTCCGCTTGTATTTGAGCCATTTCGAGTGCTCGGGCTTTTGTGAAAGCTTGATCCATGCTCAATGGAGTAGACTCTAGTAACCTTTGTCTAATAAAGGTACTGCGAATTCCAGCAATAAAGGCATCACGCACAAATAAATTTCTGTGATCTATTGCGGACACCGCAGCAAATTCGCAATCCTTACTAAACGTATTTAACGCTTGGATGAATTGGTCGATAGACTGCGAATCTGATTGTTTGCATGAACTCAGTTTGAATCGAGCAAAAACTTCGTTCTTCGGTTTGACGAACAAGCTGTCAAGGGTTTGAATTGCTGTTTTGTAATCGTCGACATTTGAAATGTGCTGATAAAGGGATGGTGACATGTTATTCACGAGTATATGGATCTTATTGTCATCTGTGATATCAACTATGGACTGTAGGAAGTGAGTGAACCGTTGTTTCCAATGCATCCATATCATAGGCGATTGTGGATCATTAGGATCTGCGACGAGTGTTTCAGGCTTGAGAATTCGGTCCATAGATCACAATTGTTCAAATAAATTGAACTGAAAGCGATTTATGCAGCTTTATTTGAACAATCTACAAACAAACAGAATATAATAAATAGGTTAATGTGACATGGTTAATGTAACGAATAATGGTCTTCATGTCACATCATTATCATAGCATTATTTTTCTTTGCATTATTTTTCACAGCATTATCTCTTTTAATAATAATAATACAAATTTATGTAATGTGGCAAATGCGTACAAGCTGTACGCTTACAAGTCCACAAACAAAAATGAAAAAGTCAAGCAGATAAATTGTTTAAATGGGATCGGATTTGTCGTTTGAAGCACGGCAAGGAAGTTGATTGGCGTATATGAATGGGCAGATGGTTCCACGATAGAGGAGCAGCCACAATGAAGGAGCGGAAGCCAAAAGAGGTAGAGTAGTTTGGGAAATGTAAAAGAAGGGAATTACAGGAACGCAAGGAACAGTAAACAGGACAAGAATTATCAAGAAAAGGAAGATTGAGAAATGAAGGGGTATGAAGAGTTATAAGGCGAAAAGCAATGATAAGAAGACGAATTTGAACACAACAATAAATTGTAGGCAATTCGAGAGAAGCAACATGGTAGGATGTATGATCAAAACGACGAAGACGGAGGAGAATTCGGACGGCAGCGTTGATGATGCGTTGTAAAGGAAGAAGAGTGGATTTAGGTGAGTTGGAAAATAGACTAAGACAGTAATCAAGTCTTGAGAAAAGAAGAGAAGATATTAGAGTCATACAAGAAGGGAAATCGATCAATCTACGAACTTGACGGAGATTGCGGAGTATCAAGGTAGATGAGCGTACTTTATCACTAACGAAAGGTTTAAGTGAAAGTCGGTTGTCGAAATGAAAGCCTAGGAAAACGAGATTATCAACGATAGGAAGAATTGTAGAATTTAGTGATACGGAAGGAGGTTCTACGCCGAAGCTTCGAGGTAGGATCCACATAATTTTAGATTTATCAGGATTCAGAGAAAGGCGAAGGGAAGAAAGATGATTGGAAATTGAGACAAGACAGCTGGAAACAGAAACACTAAGATCATGAATACGATAAGCAGGTGCGTGAGCATAGATGAGAATGTCATCAGCATATTGCATAACATGGACGTTAAATTTATGAGAAATCGAAGACAAGTCACCGAGAAGAAGAGATAAAAGCATAGGGCTTAATACGGATCCTTGTGGAACACCGGTCGGGATGGATGAAGGATGGGAGAGAAAAGAGTTAGAATAGACGCGAAATGTACGGTTTGACAGATATGAAGAAAACAATGATACAGTGGGTAAAGAGAAGCCATAATTATGACGAAGGCGATGTAGAAGAATCGAGTGTTCGACGATGTCAAAAGCAGACGATAGATCAAGAGAAACTATGACACTACATAATTTATGATCGCGCGATATGAGTAAGTCGTTATAAACTTTAAGACAGGCAATTTCAGTAGAGTGATTAGAGCGAAAAGCGGCTTGGAAGGGAGGAAACAAGTTAGAGGAAAAGAGATATGTATTAACTTGCTTGAGAACGAGACGCTCAAGGAGTTTAGAGAGGGTTGGGAGAAGTGAAATTGGACGTTACGAAGATGGTAGTGAGGATTCGCGAGATTGCTTTTTGATGAGAGGACGAACAGTGGCGCATTTCCAGATGGAAGGAAATGTACGGCTACGGATGGACGAGTTGAACAATGTGGTTAGGAAGGGTAAGATAGAGTAGCAGATATTTTTAAGCAAGTGAGTGGGAATTGGGTCAGAAGGAGAGGTTTTATTAGGTAATGACAGCAGAACCGAAGAAACTTCATCAGACGAAACGGGAAGAAGGTGGAATAGTTCTGGGAGGGAAGTATTTAAAGAGAAGAGTGGGTACAAGTGGGCTACGGGTAGTAGGGAAAGTAAATTAGATAGCTTAGTTTGTAGATAAGAAGAAAATTCATCAGGATTTATATTACAAGAAGTAGATGATCGTGAAAGAATTGAGTTTAAGATTTTCCAATGAGATTTAGAGTTGGAATATGACTCGAGTTGATTTCGCCAAAAGATAGTACGTTTAGTACGTATAAGAATAAAATGTGAACGGCGTAGAGAAAAGTAGGAATCACGGAGATTTGGAGGGAGTGAGTTGGGAGAACGTTTAAGAAAGCGATTATACACACGAAAAGAGTGACGGAGTCGACGCTTAGAAAGACTGCATTCAGAATCGAACCAGGGAGCATGGCGCAAGCGCTGAGAGCGTCGGAGTCGACTAGGCAGAAGTTTATTGATGATAGACATAAGTTCAGAATCAAACAGAATGCAGAGATCATCTGGAGAGAGATAGTTAAGAGTAAGTGAAAAGAGTGAAGAATTGAGTAAGGCTGTGCAGAGAATAGGGATATCGAGAAGCTTCCACGGTCGACTTGGTGTGGATAATGGTGGAGGCGGAGAAGGAGGATGGGGACGAGTAATAGTAAGAGTGACAAGGAAATGATCGGACAAACCAGGATCAGTAATTGACAAGGATGTATAGTCATTGAAGCAGTTAGGGATAGCAATGATGTCGAGAGCACCGCCGAGAATATGAGTTGGGCTTGTTGAAAGTAATTTATAGTTAAAATCAGAAAAAAGATTAGTTAAAATGATAGAGTCAGAGTCAGCCGGGCGATCAAGACGAATGTTAAAGTCACCGAGAATAAAAGTAAGGTATACGACAATGAACAGTGAGACATTAGATCTGCAAGGTCGTTAAAGAAGATACGTGATGTGGCAACTGAACCTGGACGGTATACAATCACAAGTTTTAGAGGGAAAGGCGTTGATAATCTGCATATGAGTAATTCGAACGAAGTGTAACGGATGTTAACGTTAATTTTACGTAAAGACATTGGGTGACGAGCAATGACAACAATACCGCCATGGTTAAAATTAGTAGATGTATGAGAGGCAATTGGACGAGCTGATTCAACTAAAGAACAACCAGAGCGACATAGACGACGAATAGCAAGATCGTCGGAGTCACAATGCCAGGATTCGGTAATGCAGAGAATATCGATAGATAATTGATCGAAGATATCAAGGAGCATATCAGCTTTATGAAGAATGGAGCGAGTGTTGAATAAACTAAGACGAAAAGTATGCTTAGGAGCGAGATCAACTAGCGAAGAAGACAAGGGGGAGAGATGGGAAGCCATCGAATTTTTGGCCTTGTGTGTACAACGTGAAAATTTCCGTTGATTTGACGTATAGATAAGGATGACTCGCCGTTTGTTTCACGTCGATGTTTCTCAATGCGAGCTAAATTGAGCTGGGCGATATCAGAAGGGGAGCGGTCAGGAAAGATACGGCAAGTAGATGAAGTGGTAAGAAGTTTAAAGCGTTGGGAGAGTACAGAAGAGGCATGTAAACTATGTCGGAAAACGATTTTTAAGAGTGGATGACTGAGATGATTGGATTTAGTGGATTTGTTTAAACGAATAAAGGATACAGGATCGATATTATTGAAGAGGGATGGGTTATTCCTTTTATCGCTCCGGGGGTCAGATACCTGAACCCCGGAGCGGTCAGGTATCTTTCCTGACCGCTCCCCTTCTGATATTGCCCAGCTCAATTTAGCTCACATTGAGAAACATCGACGTGAAACAAACGGCGAGTCATCCTTATCTATACGTCAAATCAATGGAAATTTTCACGTTGTACACACAAGGCCAAAAATTCGATGGCGTCCCATCTCTCCCCCTTGTCTTCTTCGCTAGTCGATCTCGCTCCTAAGCATACTTTTCGTCTTAGTCTATTCAACACTCGCTCCATTCTTCATAAAGCTGATATGCTCCTTGATATCTTCGATCAATTATCTATCGATATTCTCTGCATTACCGAATCCTGGCACACTGACTCCGACGATCTTGCTATTCGTCGTCTATGTCGCTCTGGTTGTTCTTTAGTTGAATCAGCTCGTCCAATTGACTCTCATACATCTACTAATTTTAAACATGGCGGTATAGTTGCCATTGCTCGTCACCCAATGTGTTTACGTAAAATTAACGTTAAAAATCGCTACACCTCGTTCGAATTACTCATATGCAGATTATCAACTCTTTTCCCTCTGGAACTTGTGATTGTATACCGTCCAGGTTCAGTTGCCCCATCACGTATCTTCTTTAACGACCTTGCAGATCTAATGTCTCACTGTTCATTGTCTTATACTCCTTCTTTTGTTCTCGGTGACTTTAACATTCGTCTTGATCGCCCGGCTGACTCTGACTCTATCACTTTAACTAATCTGTTTTCTGATTTTAACTATAAATTACTTTCAACAAGCCCAACTCATATCCTCGGCGGTGCTCTCGACATCATTGCTGTCCCAATCTGCTTCAATGACTATACATCCCTGACAATTACTGATCCCGGTTTGTCCGTTCACTTCCTTGTCACTCTTACTCTTACTCGTCCCCATCCTCCTTCTCCGCATCCACCATTATCCACACCAAGTCGACCGTGGAAGCTTCTCGATATCCCTATTCTCTGCACAGCCTTACTCAATTCTTCACTCTTTTCACTTACTCTTAACTATCTCTCTCCAGATGATCTCTGCATTCTGTTTGATTCTGAACTTATGTCTATCATCAATAAACTTCTGCCTAGTCGACTCCGACGCTCTCAGCGCTTGCGCCATGCTCCCTGGTTCGATTCTGAATGCAGTCTTTCTAAGCGTCGACTCCGTCACTCTTTTCGTGTGTATAATCGCTTTCTTAAACGTTCTCCCAACTCACTCCCTCCAAATCTCCGTGATTCCTACTTTTCTCTACGCCGTTCACATCTTATTCTTATACGTACTAAACGTACTATCTTTTGGCGAAATCAACTCGAGTCATATTCCAACTCTAAATCTCATTGGAAAATCTTAAACTCAATTCTTTGACGATCATCTACTTCTTGTAATATAAATCCTGATGAATTTTCTTCTTATCTACAAACTAAGCTATCTAATTTACTTTCCCTACTACCCGTAGCCCACTTGTACCCACTCTTCTCTTTAGATATTTCCCTCCCAGAGCTATTCCACCTTCTTCCCGTTTCGTCTGATGAAGTTTCTTCGGTTCTGCTGTCATTACCTAATAAAACCTCTCCTTCTGACCCAATTCCAACTCACTTGCTTAAAAATATCTGCTACTCTATCTTACCCTTCCTAACCACATTGTTCAACTCGTCCATCCGTAGCCGTACATTTCCTTCCATCTGGAAATGCGCCACTGTTCGTCCTCTCATCAAAAAGCAATCTCGCGAATCCTCACTACCATCTTCGTAACGTCCAATTTCACTTCTCCCAACCCTCTCTAAACTCCTTGAGCGTCTCGTTCTCAAGCAAGTTAATACATATCTCTTTTCCTCTAACTTGTTTCCTCCCTTCCAAGCCGCTTTTCGCTCTAATCACTCTACTGAAATTGCATGTCTTAAAGTTTATAACGACTTACTCATATCGCGCGATCATAAATTATGTAGTGTCATAGTTTCTCTTGATCTATCGTCTGCTTTTGACATCGTCGAACACTCGATTCTTCTACATCGCCTTCGTCATAATTATGGCTTCTCTTTACCCACTGTATCATTGTTTTCTTCATATCTGTCAAACCGTACATTTCGCGTCTATTCTAACTCTTTTCTCTCCCATCCTTCATC
Organism: Pomphorhynchus laevis; assembly: GCA_012934845.2. NCBI lineage: Eukaryota > Metazoa > Acanthocephala > Palaeacanthocephala > Echinorhynchida > Pomphorhynchidae > Pomphorhynchus > Pomphorhynchus laevis. The sequence goes on from WNNJ02002736.1 coordinate 8,060, forward strand.
CATCCCGACCGGTGTTCCACAAGGATCCGTATTAAGCCCTATGCTTTTATCTCTTCTTCTCGGTGACTTGTCTTCGATTTCTCATAAATTTAACGTCCATGTTATGCAATATGCTGATGACATTCTCATCTATGCTCACGCACCTGCTTATCGTATTCATGATCTTAGTGTTTCTGTTTCCAGCTGTCTTGTCTCAATTTCCAATCATCTTTCTTCCCTTCGCCTTTCTCTGAATCCTGATAAATCTAAAATTATGTGGATCCTACCTCGAAGCTTCGGCGTAGAACCTCCTTCCGTATCACTAAATTCTACAATTCTTCCTATCGTTGATAATCTCGTTTTCCTAGGCTTTCATTTCGACAACCGACTTTCACTTAAACCTTTCGTTAGTGATAAAGTACGCTCATCTACCTTGATACTCCGCAATCTCCGTCAAGTTCGTAGATTGATCGATTTCCCTTCTTGTATGACTCTAATATTTTCTCTTCTTTTCTCAAGACTTGATTACTGTCTTAGTCTCTTTTCCAACTCACCTAAATCCACTCTTCTTCCTTTACAACGCATCATCAACGCTGCCGTCCGAATTCTCCTCCGTCTTCGTCGTTTTGATCATACATCCTACCATGTTGCTTCTCTCGAATTGCCTACAATTTATTGTCGTGTTCAAATTCGTCTTCTTATCATTGCTTTTCGCCTTATAACTTCTCATACCCCTATATTTCTCAACCTTCCTTTTCTCGACAATTCTCGTACTGTGTATTGTGCTCTGCGTTCCCGTAATTCCCTTCTTTTACATGTCCCAATCTACTCTACCTCTTTTGGCTTCCGCTCCTTCGTTGTGGTTGCTCCTCTATTGTGGAATCAACTGCCTATTCATATCCGCCAATCAACATCTATGCAGTACTTCAAACGTCAAATCCAATTTTATTTCAACAATTAATTAATTATCTGTGACCTTTGATGTTCTATTTTTTTGTTTGTTTGTGGTCATGTAAGCGTGCATTTTGCACGCATTTGCCACGTTAAATAAATTATTGTATTATTATCATCAGGAAGAATGGTTGCTAGGATAGACCTGAAAGCATATTCATCATCATCGAGGCGAGATTTTGGAGAAGCAGATTCGGAAAGCTTTAAGTTTGATATGATTATACAGCGATCGCGCGAAGGAAAACGATTTCGTGGAAGTGGTGGACGAACAGAGCTGGTAGGAGTCGAGTCAGATGAGCAGATAGAAGTGGAAATGACAGGGGTGCTTGATAGAGAATTAATATTGGTTGGAACAAGTGTGACTGGAGCGGGGTGTTGAATCGATTGATCAGAGATGTGACTGGAGATGATTTTAAATGAAGGATGTAAATTATTTGGAAGTGTTACGTGGGAGGTAGAGTAAGGAGAATTAAGATAGGTTGGGGCATGAGTGACAGGAATGGAGTGTTGAATCACTTGATCGGAAATGTTACTGGAAATGATTTTGATGGAAGGATGTAAATTATTGAGAAGTGATACGGGGGAGGTCGAGTAAGAAGTACGTGAAGATAATAAAGAAGTTTGAGATTTATTTAGATTGGGGGAGGAATAGGAAAGAGGAGGTACGAGATGAAAAGCTTTACCGTTAGCATTGTTAGAATGAGAAAGATTAATGGAAGTTTTGTACGTATAAGATGCGAACTCAGGTGTTGATGCGAGGGAAACATCTAAAACATCATTGGTCTGAGTGGTCGTGTGTGATACAGGAGTAGAGGAGCAGGATAACTGTAGTAGTCGTACTGATGTACAAAAACCGCAAGTGAAATGTTTACGTTTATACACCGAGTGGTCGGATATTTTAACACGAACAAGTGTCCATACATCGCAATCTTTGGAATCGCATCCAACTTCAAAGCTGGTATAACCATCATTGCATTTCGATGTGGAAGATTCTTGATCAGGAACAGGGATCTGATATCGCGCTTTTTTAGGCATGACCTTTTATCGATAGATTGAGCTCAATCCGCGAGCGTAGCGAGCGGAACTGACAGGAATAATCTGGAACTGACAGGAATAATCTGGAACTGACAGGAATAATCTGGAACTGACAGGAATAATCTGGAACTGACAGGAATAATCTGGAACTGACAGGAATAATCTGGAACTGACAGGAATAATCTGGAACTGACAGGAATAATATGGAACTGACAGGAATAATCTGGAACTGACAGGAATAATCTGGAACTGACAGGAATAATCTGGAACTGACAGGAATAATCTGGAACTGACAGGAATAATCTGGAACTGACAGGAATAATCTGGAACTGACAAGAATAATCTGGAACTGACAGGAATAATTGTATTTACTTTAGATCTCAAACTTTTTTAAGGTTTGAGTAAAGAATCAAACACAATCTGATATTTTGATAAGGATGATCACTTCAATCATTCGACTCTCTAGTAGCTTTATAATAAATCGTCATAGTAATAGCATATACATAAACTTAAAATGGTATGCTCGTCGTCATATTATGTAGTAATCCGTGAAATTTTAAATCGGGGTTTTAATTGCATGATTTAAAAATTCTATCGTTACTTACTTATATAATAAACATGGTAAGCCCGTTTCACTATATTTTGGCAGACTAACATTTGCATATACTATAATTTAATATAAGTATTTTTCTCTCATCCTTCAAAAAATTCACAAATAGCATTCATTACAAATAAAAACAAATATTTCCCAAAAAATTGCAGAACGTAACTTGTTATGCCTATATTCTAATCTAGGCATTAAATTGTTATACTGATGTTATTAGCAACATAATGATTCATATCGCTTTTTGTTATAGCTATTTCTGGATAATCTATAGCATAGTTTCCAAATAGATATTATTTATGCCAACCGGTTCCACCTTCTTTGCAAAACCAAATTCGGCTATACAGATAGCACGAAATATTTACAAAGCCTTGGAAATTAGAAAATTGCAAAGTGCTCAACGCTTTATAAACTTGTGTTTTGAAAATAATTATGCTTCAAATAAATTTAATGAACGTTGGATTTTGAAATTCCTAGACGTCAGAGCAATTGTTTCAGACCATGATCAAATTCCACTCTATCGACAGCATTATAATTACCAATTTCAAATTTGTGTGGACAATATTATCAAGCATTGTAATATCGATACTATTAAATTCAATAAAATAAAACAGCATTGCGAAGAGAAAATTGTGCATAAATCAAAAGGAAAGCGTCCCATTTATTTTTGGAATGATCATACATTATCAAATGATGTTGTCAAATTGTTCTCAAATATATTGCATAACTTCGATTTCAATTTATCTAATAATACCGTGTCGGAAAAATCTCCCGTAAGCTTAATTCGATACAGCAGTAATGAATATAATCGAACAATGGTGGATTTCGGATCCCCTAATATTGGCAAACCTTTACATCCGGGTCATCTACGAGCACTCGTTCATGGATCATTTATTGTAAACATTCTATCAGAATGGCCTTCCAAGCATGACGTTCAGTCAGTATGCTACTTTGGGGATTGTGGCCGACAAGTTGCCTTACTGCTTGCTGGCTTGATGTACCAACATGATGAAAATATAGATGAAGTTAATATTAACAAAAACGAAAATCGCCAGAATATTTGCTGTTTCGAAAATATTGATATGAAATCCTTACTAAACGTTTACGTGAAATTATGTGCTGATAGCATTGGATATGCAAGAAAAGTAGATGAGATAACACAGGCATTAGATATACTCTGTATGAGTCCAAATAAAGATAAATCCGCAATGCATTTAATCAGCAAGTTGTGGAATTTGATACGAGATCTTACTGAGCATTACTGTCATGAAATATTTGATAAAATTAATATAAAATTTGATTACTTCCAATGGGAATCCGAGTATGTTCAAGAAGCTCATTCGCTTATATCACAGTTAGTATCGTCCGGGTATGCAAGGAAACTAGACGACGGATCTGTGCAGTTTACCCATGCCACTGACATTCCATTTACTATAAGTAGTGCTTTAGACACAACATTGTATATTAGTCGAGATTTGGCATGTCTAGCTTGTAGACTAAATAATAATGAAAACACTCGTTTGTTGTACATTGCTGATACAAGTCAAACTCAGCATTTTAAAAGATTGGCCACACTGGCAAAAACTTTGCCTATTTTACCTAACGCACAACTATTACATTGGACTCCAGACGCTTATTTTCATGTACCATTTGGTAGACTGTACAATTTAAAAACAAGAAATAGACCCTGTTATTTGCTTAGCGATGTTTTTAATTGTGCACGGAAAGCAGCGAAAGAAGGTCGTGATAATATTACCATAAAACAAAGAGAAGATGGCAGTGGACCCAAAGACATGGACAAAATATTTGAAGTGTTAGGGATAACAAATCTGATAATCAATGATACCATTCGGCCTCGCCTAATGCATTATAAATTTGAATTAGACGAAGTGATAACCAAAGCAAGTGTTGCTTATAAGATTCAATATTGTCACGCTCGTCTAGCATCTATATATTCTGCGAATTTAGGTAATTGCCTCCTTTCGACTAAGTCTATTCAGCAGCTTGATCATCCTAGCGAAATACGTATCATTGAACATTTGCTTAATTTACCTAATGTGCTTGACCAGTGTGAATCGTTTTTAGAAGCCTGTTATCTAACAAGATACATAATCGAACTATGTAAGCTAACAAACAAGTGCATTAAAACTCAGAGAATAAAAAATGCTGAAAGCGCGGACAAAGCAAATGCCAGATTCACACTTTTCCATATTTGTCGGCTCGTCATTTCAGATTCGCTTTCTTTACTGGGTATCGAAGCTTTGGATTACGTTTAAAAAGTAAATTGCATACTGTAAATGTGTTATTTTATCTTTGTCGTTTCGTTAAAATATATGTTCATCGTTTAAGTAAATTAATTTATTATTATTCCAATACATACCTAAGCCAAAAGGCTATTCAGGCAGAGTCAAAAAAAGAAGAAAAGCAAATAGTCAGTCAACGTAGCTAATTAGGGTATTCCAGTGGTAGTGTTGAATGACGGCATTGTTCACGTATCCATTTGTAGCATCGTGATTTAAACTTTCTCAAACTGGAGGCTACAACGACTTCCTCAGGCAACAAATTCCACATGTTAATTCCTCTCCTCGAGAGTCTATACACTTTTGGTAATCTGCCAAATTCAAATTTATACAAGACTGCTATGTACCCGCAACTGACCTACCCGCCTAGTGATTACATTGGTGGGATAACCCACCGCATCATTCGACACATGCCATAGACGTAGCATTTCCAAGGATATTAACCACTCACGTACCGACAACATCCCTATTCGGCTTAGACGTACACAATAGTCAATACCACTAAAGCCAATACAGAGCCTCGATCCGCACATCCACATATTTTGCCCAACTCTCCTTGCCCACCATCCACATCCGCATTAAACTCCGCCTTCTCGTAACTTTTCGACTCATCGCTGTCAGCTCCCCATCGTTCATCAACCTTCTTTTCTTAGACGACACTCGCCCCACCTCGCTATCGCTGCGTTCCTGTCATACCCTCTTACTTAACGTTCCCAATTACTCCAACAAATACGGTCTCCGATCCTTCCTCGTCGCCGCCTCACTCGCCTGGAATCAACTCCCTCTCGACGTCCGCCGCGCCTTCTCCTTTATCACATTCAAACACCTCATCCGTTCACACCTTCTCGACACATGATTTACATTTTTGTTTTTTTGTTGTTGTCGTCATGTAAACGTGCGCTAGCACGCATTTGCCACGTAAAAATAAATCTTTTTTTATATACGAGATAAAGCGTATATGCTGTTCAGTTTGCTCACAAAAATACAATGGATCAAACTTAAACAAAAAGTGGAAGTGATAGAGTTAATAAAATCAAGTAACAATATTCAAAAAGACTATTTAACACTTTAACCACACGTCTGGACAATCGTGTGACATAGGATAATTTCTCTGTACGATCAAATCAGCTAACTGAGTCTACGTATTTAATATTATTATAAACTAAACAAAACATAATAATGCTAAATCAAAAAGTAATATTAAAATTAATAATTGTTTTTAGATTTTCTATAATTTATATCAAGTTAAAATAAAAAATTGAAATTTAAAATAAACGTCATTTTTATGAATTGACTAATAAATAACAGACGTTGTATCAGAATAAGAATTAGAGGTCATCAGGAGGAACTACTATGCTATCATGTTTCGATCCCTAACTCCTATACCCAACATAGCAGCGAGGCCAAATACATGCTAATGATATATTACCTCTGATAAAACTATCTAGTATCTTATTCTAATACAAAGTATATTGTTTATTATCCATCCATAAAAATTTTCGGCTAATGATTTTAAATTTATTCTTTATATTATTGTGTTGATTAATATATTTTACTATTTTCTGCTTGATGTTATTTTTATAGTAACCTAGTTTAAAATATGCATCTATTAAATTATTTAAATGATTTTGAAGAAAGCCAATATCATTACATATTGTTGCAATTTTTAAAATTTCATTATTTAATGTATTATATTTTATATTATATGGCATGCATAAATGCTCATGCAAAAATATGTTTCTTGTAAATTTAAATATGTCATCTTTACGATATAAATTAATAGTAGTTTTAGTTAATGTTAATTTAATGTTCATATCTAGATATACATCTTCTTTATCATTAATATTGGTTTTGTTAAGAATAAGGCTTTCTGGATAAATTTGTTCACTAATTGAATAAAAATTATTAGAATTAAATACACATACATCATCAATGTATCGAAACATATATTTCATATATTTATATTGTTTAGATTTAGTTTTTACACAGTTATGAACAAATTCATATTCTATAAAGCTTAAAAACAAGTCAGCTATAATTGGGTTACTATTACCACCCATTGGTACACCTTTTACTTGTCTAACTATAGATGTCCCTACTTTTAAATAATTTTGATTTATCAAAATATTTAAGGATTCTATTAATTCAATTTTATCCATATATTTATATTTACTTGATGGTTTAATTTTTGTTAGATAGGCGTTATAATTATTATAACATATATATGTATATCTTTTCCGAATATAAGATTAATTAATTTTACTAACGTTTCTTTAATATCTACTAAATCTAGATTTGTATAAAGCGTACTAAAATCGTATGTATTTATATTTTGAAAATTTATTCCTTTTGTCTGTTCTAAAAATTCTTTTGTAGAATTAATACTGAAATAGTTGTTTTATACCAGTATTAATTTCGATTACCTTGCAATATTTTTTAAAATGTGCTTTAATTGCTTTAAGTATTTTATTCATATAGACAGAAAGTGGTTTTAATGTACATTTAAACGCACTACATATGAACCTAGGTTTTATTGGATTTTTATGTAATTTTGGATTCTAATATAATATAGGTATAGTTTTATTATCTGATTCAACCTTTATACCCTTTTTATCCATCATAAAACAGTGACTTGTAATAATTGTTTCTAAACTCAACTCACTACGTTCATATGTTGGATTTACATTTAAATCATTATAATTAACCTCTTTTATTAGTATATCATAATAAAGATTTTTGCATATGAAAACAAAGTTATTACTAGCTTTGTCAATAGTTGTTATTATATAGTTATCCTTTAATTTAGTAAGTTCTTTATACATATCTTTATTAATTTTATATTTCCTTTTATTATTGTTTGTTATTTTCATTTTATTTTTAATTTTATCAAATATATAATCTTTCCAAATTTTTATCTTAGATATATTCGAGCTTTCACTATTAATCAGCTTACTAAAGTAATCATTTAAGTTATTATATAACGAACTGTAAATTTTATTTTTGTCGTTGTTGTTATTTAATCTATATTTATACCCTTTCGATAGCAGCTTTCTTAATTCACAATTTTCAATTAATTCTAGATTATGGGTACATATATGTTCATTTATTTTATCAAAACTAAGACTTTTACAATTGCATTCTGTTTCCATTACGTTTCTAATATTATCGTTACATATTGATTTTAATTCTTTATTATAATTACAAATTTTTCGTCCTAATAGTGGTAGGAGTTTATACCTTATTTTAGGAATATATTTACTTAAATCTGACCCTATTATTTCTTTACCTTTAGAATTATTTAAAGGTCCAACTATATTTATGTTATCTATACATTTATTAATGAAGTTTATGGTTAATGTATATTTTCTATTGTTATTATTAACATTTATTGTACGATTATAGTATTTTGTATTACAATAACTGTCTATTATACAACTTAGCCTATCATAGTCTTTAATTAATTTATGATTTATTGAACATATGATATCTTTAGAAAAACTTCTTATATTTACATAAAGATCGTTTAGCTTATTATCTCTTAAAAGTTGTTTCAATATTTCTAATTGTTCATCTTTTTTACTTATCTTTTTTATATTTTTAAGATTATTTTTCTTATTCTATTTATCGCCATGACTTCTTGGTTTGCGTTTAACCGGATTATTATAATATAGTTGTTTATTATGTATTATACTACTTCTACCAATTCCTTGTACCACGTCATTCAATCCTAATGGGTACATGGAATTAAGCGTTTTAATCCAAAAATCTTCTCTTTCTAATAGTTTATGATTTAATATTGTCTTATTTTCTTCAATAATATGTTCTAAAATAGATAATTTCCAGTATCCTATATCATGTCCTATTAATCTCATATGTTTATGAAATATAGTTTGACTATTATGCTGTATATAATATATATGTTGCCTAAACCTGGTTTTTAACATTTGATATGTTTTTCCTATATATTGCAATCCACATGTACATTGTGTAAGATACACTACACCTGCGGTATTGCAGTTACAATTATTATTAATATTTAATGAAAAACATTTGTTTGTCGTATTACTTACGATACAATTATTATTATTTATAACATCACAAACTATACAATTTTTTCTGTTACATTTAAAAGATCTAAAATTGAAATCATTAGTACTTACGTATTTTTCCAATATGGTTGAGTACATGTAACTTTTAAGTCATAATTTTTAACGTTGCTTTTTCGGTGTCGCCACCTAGTTTAGTTGACTCAGACTAAACTTACAACGGGCCATCCAGCAGCATCTGACAGGGGGCTGCCCTGCTTAAGGCGGTTGCAGGCTGGAACAAGAACGTTCCAGCGTGGAACACTCCACGCGCTACGCGACCTAGCTATTGGCCATTACCTGGTCTCTTAAACGTGATCACGTGAAGCAGTTTACATTTTAAAGTGTAAACACCTTGGGATGCAAACTTCTCACTTTTTTAAGAATTAATAATTCATCAAACTTGTTTGAAAATAAGAAAAAATAATATAAAAGTCGTAACCAATAATACATAGTTTCAGTATTTCTGGCAGAGGTCATATTACCGGGAAAACAAAGTTCACAGGTCAATAATAACATGTCAGTAGAACAAATTAAATCAGCTAACTGAGTCGACGTATTTAATATAATTATAAAATAAACAAAACATAATAATGCTAAATCAAAATTTAATAATTAAATAATAAAATTAATAATTGTTTTTAGATTTTCTATAATTTAAATCAAGTTAAAAAAATGAAATTTAAAATAAACGTCATTTTTATGAATTGACTAATAAATAACAGACGTTGTATCAAAATAAGAATTAGAGATCATCAGGAGGATATGCCATGTTATCAGGTTTCGACCCCTTTCCATTACCCAACATAGAAGCGGGGCCAAATACATTCTAATGATGTATTTCCTCTAATAAAACTATCTAGTATCTTATTCAAATACAAAGTATATTATTTATTATCCATCCATAAAAATTTGCCACTTAAGAGTTTAAATTTATTCTTTATATTATTGTGTTGATTTATATATTTTACTATTTTCTGCTTGATGTTATTTTTATAGTAACCTAGTTTAAAATATGTATCTATTAAATTATTTAAATGATTTTGAAGAAAGCCAATATCATTACATATTGTTGCAATTCTTAAAATTTCATTATTTAATGTATTATATTTTATATTATATGGTATGCATGAATGCTCATGCAAAAATATGTTTCTTGTAAATTTAAAATGTCATCTTTACGATATAAATTAATAGTAGTTTTAGTTAATGTTCATATCTAGATATACACCTTCTTTATCATTAATATTGGTTTTGTTAAGAATAAGGCTTTCTGGATAAATTTGTTCACTAATTGCGATGCTTAAAAATTTTCATCGAATGATGTCTGCTGGATCGATTATCACGACGCTATAATATTTGAAGTATATTCATCAAATTTGTGCAATAATTTCAACGTTGCAACCAAGTCGGTAAACATTAACATCAACTTCATGTCGAATATGCTTATAACTTTGAGTATCTCAATATAAGGTAAATTCCTACAGTCTGAACATAGACGTATGATAAAGCGAAAAACCCCATCGACATTGTTCAATTTAGTTCGTGTTCATGAAAAACAAGATGGAGATCAATACTCAAGTATTGGTCGCATTAACAAGCTAAACAGCATCCTTGTACCGAAGAAAAAGTATTAAGGCTTTATTCGAGTTAATCTACAAAATCATAACAGACAAGTTAAATAACATAAACAAAAGTTTTTGTTTATCATGACATTCTCCCCACCACAAAATCTTCGAGGTAGGCGGGCTTTCGACGGCTTCTCTGAGGACGGTATGCCAGCGGTTCAGATAGTGGTATGTATGAACGAGTGAAGATTCTTGTGCAAGATTTTCCTGATTGTTGTTATTATCCGTTCCATGTTCATCTTCATGTCGTTCTTTGTTCGAATTATCTTCTGTGTTTTTATCAGTCTTGTTTGTATCGTTAGTATCGTCGTAAATCAGTAAAATCGTTATTGTTAAAGTTCGAGAAACTTTCATTAGTCGTAGGCGTTGTTTTGGTTGGACAATGATCGATTTCAGAGATTGGTTTATAGATTGGTTGTAATGAATAATAATCACCATTTTCTTTCAAAGAATCTAACTCTTGAATGTTGTCGTTTACTCCGTCCTGTTTAGGATATGGAGACAAATATCGCGTAGATATAAATATTTCTTTGCCATTTTAAAGCTTAATGTGAGCGTAATTAGGATTAGAATACATAAGTTCTGCTTGTTCAACAGGGCAGTCATATTTGCTCGACTTTATGAAACGTTTCAGCAAAACGGGTTTTGGCTCTGTAAGCCACTTAGGTAGATCATTTCCATTCACAGATCGACGATTAAAGCTAAACATACGATTGTGCAGTGTCATTAGTCGACGTACATAATAGTGAGCGAATTGCATTGAGACTCAGATAATACACTCGGCCACTTCCGAAAGTTTCTATTCAGGCCGTGAAGACGTAATGTGATAACTTTCCAGAGCACACCGTTTAGTCGTTCCATCTGCCCGTTTTCACGTGACTTGTATAATAACGTGACATTTTAACGTGTATTTTAACGTGACATTTGCCACGTTAAAATAAATCCTTTTTTTTGTATGGCGTTGAATGACTCATGACTACTCCATGCTTTCGAAGGAAAGATTGAATATCAGCGAATGCAAATGCAATGCCATTGTCTGAATGTATTGATTCTGGTGATCCGAATAATGAAAATATCTGTGTAAGACAGTTCATGACTGTATTTGATGATAAATCCTTGCAAGCGAAAGCAAATGGATATCTGCTGTATTCATCAATGACATTAAGGATATATCGTGTATTGTTAGAAGCAAGGAGGGGTCCTTTGAAATCGATTGATATCCGTTCAATAGGTTTACTCGCTTTGATGAGTTTAGCATCAGGAGGTTTGAAGAACTGTGGCTTTAAACAAGCGCAACTCCTACATTTACTAGGTACGAGTTTAACATCTGATAGTGTGTACGGTAGGTTACGTGATTTAACAAAATGCCACATACGTGTTATTCCTGGATGGCAGAGTTTATTGTGAATTTCGATTAGACGTCGCATGGCTATATGATGGATAGTGGTGGTGGCATTACAATCTACTTGGCGTGAAAGAACATCAGCAGCGTGATTTGCAATTCCAGGACGATAAATTATATCGAATTTGAACTGTGACAGTTCTAAATGCCAGCGTAGCACTTTGTCGTTCTTTATTTTACTATTCCTAGTGCTGAACATAAAGGATACTGATTGCTGATCTGCGATTATCGTAAATAGTTGAATCAGTAGATAGTGTATCCAGTGACGAACTGATTCGATTATGGCCAAGGCTTCTTTCTGAATTGAAGAAAAACGCTGAGAGTTCCTATCAAGAGATCGTAAAAAGAAAGCTACCGATTTCCTTCCTTGCGACAAACAAGCACCGGTAGAAGTATCACTTGCGTCCGTCTCCACTGTAAATGGCATTGTGAAGTCAATAGTTGAAAGCGTGGCGTCGATTATCTGTTGTTTGATTTGTCCGAATGCAGATTTAGCTAATGAATTCAAAGGAAACGTTTTTGAATCAATGAGAGGACGTACGATATCTATGAAATTTCGAATCCAATTACTGTAATAAGTAAAGAGACCAACGATTCCTTTTAACATTTTTGAATTAGTTGGTTCTTTTAATAGTTTAATCGACGAAACGCTACTTTGATCAGGAGCCTTTTTTCCTTTTGATACTTCGTAACCAAGAATGCGGATACACGGGGATATCATCACACATTTTTGTTCATTTAGGGTGATGTTATATCGTTTGGCTACGTCACGAAAACGATTAAGATTGTGTTGGTGGTGATTTCCATCTCGTCCACCAATAACCACGTCATCGAGGCACGCGTACGTCTCAGTGAGCTTTTCTTTACTGATAATGTCTGATATGACACGCTGAAAAACTGCGACTGCGTTTGTTAGCCCGAACGGTAAATGTTTAAAGCGATACAGGTGGCCACTTGCCTCGAAAGCTGTATATTGTCGTTCTTTGTCTCGTATGAAAATTTGATGGTATGTGGATTTTAGATCCAAAGTGCTATAAATGGAATACGGGGTCAATTTGTCGATTAAATCATTGATTCTGGGAATCGGGAACGCGTTCCAGATGTGTGAATTTGTTGATTGTCTGAGAATAATCAACGACCATTCTCTTCTTGTTGTTATTATTAGCTATGACTATTTGAGCACGCCAAGGAGACTGGCTAGGTTCAATTATATCATCGATCAGAAGTTGCCTTACTTGGCCGTCGATGAAAGTTTCGTCAAGGTGATTGCGCCTTCGTTGCAATTGGGTGTATCTTTTATCGAGATCTTGAACAGTGAAGTTTACATTCAGAACCTGTAGATCGATCTGAAACAAGGTCGCTTCCCATTAAACTTCATAAGTAATGATGAATGTAGACACAGAAAGGGACGGTCAAGGATGATATCTGAACATAACGACGGTAAAACGTACAATTTGACATTATAATAGTGATCCGAATCTATACGGATAGACACGATGACGAAACGGTTCACTTTAGTTGAAAACGAGGTATCCGCCATTGACACTTTTAGACTAGTTGGCTGAGGTATCAGTTTACACCTCGCTAGGGCCTCAGGACCGATAAGATTTAACGCACTCACAGTATCAATAAGAGCCTTCAATGAGTGACCATTTACGACTGCATTAGTTATTGGAGTTTTTGTTGAGGCATCGATGAAAGACACCAATGTACCTCCCAGTACCGAATGTACGCCATGAAAGGATTTTCTACGCGATTTGCACACTTTTGCGAAGTGTCCCATTTTACCACATTCTCGACAGGTGGTCCCTCAAGCTGGACAATGATCGCGACGATGTTCTTTATCACCACAGAAATAGCAACGTCGTTTTGTCAATACATTACATGTTGTATCTTCAGAAGATGCATTATTATCTGCATTACAAGTTTCATTAATAACGATCGATTCGAGATGGTCGTGTTGTTCTGTCTGTGATCCAATGCACTGACAGCCTCAAATGGGCAATCTCGACCCAATGATTCTAACAGTCGGATGTATTGATCAATTGTCTGATCGGTTGGTTAATGAATATTCCGCAGTTGATGTCTCAAAAATAAATCGGATTTTGATTTCACAAATGTAGCGTCATTGTATGTTGTGGCTTCACGGAATAAGTCGAAAACTTCAGTGGACACGTGATTGATAAAAATATTGAAAATTTGCAACTGAGACGGTGAATCGAGACATTCAATGAATGTGCGGAATCTATAAAGCCAGTGTCGCCATATATGTTCAGCATTGATGCTATCCGGGTTCAGAATCAATGTATCAGGTTTGAGGAGTTTTTCCATCAACAATAAACTCGAATAAATTGTACCGAAAAAAAAGTATTAAGGCTTTATTTGAGATAATCTACAAAATCATAACAGACAAGTTAAATAATATAAACAAAAGGTTTTGTTTATCACGAGAACCCTGAAAATCACGATGAGATGTAGCTATCTGAAATTATTTTACATCAATTACGAAGTTATAATATTCTTTGCATCCACGACCCAATATCATATTATTACACTTCCAGATTTAATGATAATTTTGTAATAATAATTAATAATATGTATATTTAACATGGCAAATGCGTGCCAGTAAATTAACTAATAAAAACAGCAAAAGTCATACATATAATCATACATTGATCGTTGCGTCATCGTCACTAATATCACACCTTCCATCGCTTTATCTCCGCAAGCACGTCTCGACCACGATGTTTCCGCATTCAGATCCATCTTCTCGTCTCTTGTTCCTGTGGATAAACCATCATTTTCAACAACATCTCTCCTGTCGCATTCATCCGCCTAAATAAATGTTCTCAATCTAATCTTTCACAGCCCCCTCTCCTTAAAATTGTTTTCAAGCATTGCTCTCACGCGTCTTCTGTCCTCTCTCAACGATTTAAACTCCTGTCCTTTTCAGCCACTCGCATTTCCCCCGATCGCACCCCCTCCGAAATCGCTCAACAATCATCTGTTCGCATCAAAAAACGCCGTCGCGTGAAAACGGCAAACATCACTCTCCATCCGAAACATCGACGGAAATTTTCAAGCTGTCCACACCCGCTCAACAATTCGATGGCGCTCCATCTCCCTTCTGTTTCTGTCCGCTAGCCCTTATCACCATCACACCCGGTTTCCGCCTAGACGTCCTCAACAATAGATCTATTCTCAATAAATCCGATCTCATCCTCAACCTATTCACCAAGCAATCCATCGATCTCTTCTGCCTCACCGAATCCTGGCACTCCGATTCTGACGACCTCTCCATCCGCCGTTTCTAAATTCTCTAATCATGACGGCATTGTCGCATTCGCCCGTCACCCCGCGTCTATTCTCAAAATCACTTCCCCTTTCAGTCCTTGCTCTTTTGAACTATTCACTTGTCGTTTTTCTAACCCATTCACTCTAGATCTCGCCATTGTATACCGTCCTGGTTTATCTGATCCTACCTCCTTATTTTTTACCGAACTCGCTGACCTGTCTCACTGTTCTTTGTCCTCCATCTCTTCAATCGCTCTTGGCGACTTTAACATCCGCCTCGACCGCCCCTCCTCCACCGAGTCCATACAGTTCATCAACATTCTATCCAACTATAACTACAAACCAATCTCCACTGCCCCCACACATATACTTGGTGGAGCACTCGACATCATCGCTGTCCCCGATCATTTTGCTGCCTACACCTCACTGTCCATTTTCGATCCTGGTCTATCCGATCATTTTCTATTCACATTTGATCTCACTCAACCACACCCCTCCTCACACACCTACAATCCAACGTCGCCCTTGGAAAAATCTTAACATATCCCTTCTCTGCTCTGCCTTACTCAACTCGTCTCTTTCCTATCCCATAATAACATATTCCTCTCCTCACGATCTCGCGTTTCTGTTCGACTCAGAACTCACATCCACTCTCGATCTTTTCTTGCCCTTCAAACCTCACCCGCACCGTCGCTTGCACCGGGCCCCATAGTTTAACATCCAATGCGTACTCTCAAAGCGTCGACTCTGTCATGCTTTTCGAGTCTATCATCGCTCTCTCAGACGTTATTTCCGCTCGATCACTCCGACTTTCCATGACTCCAATCTTGCTCTTCGCCAGTCTCATCTCAACCTACTGTGTACCAAATGCAACTTCTTCTGTCAGCATAAAATCATCACTTCATTCAAACTCTAAGACTCTCTGGCATACTTTTAACTCAATCCTTGCTCGCTCCTCTTCGCCGTGCAACATCAATGTCAATGATTATTCGTCATTTCTCCAGACCAAAGTATCCACGTTGCTCTCTCACACCCCGGTCTCCATCCTATCCCACTCTGCCCCGCCTAGCCTCATTCTCCCGGAACTTTTTCATCTTCTCCCTGTCTCACCTACAGAAGTATCATCTGTCCTCATGTCCTTGCCTAGCAAAATCTCACCTGCCGATCCCCTGTCTACCCACATACCTAAATCAATATGCTTTTCGATATCCCCATTTCTCACAACCTTGTTTAAGTCGTCCATCCGCAGTCGTATCTTCCCTTCACACTGGAAATCTGCAATCGTTCCTACCCTCCTTAAGAAACAATCGCTCGACCCCTTCCTTCCTTCTAGCTATCGCACCATTTCATTACTTCCTACTCTTCTAAGCTCTTCGAACGCCTTTTCTTAATACACATCAATGCTTATCTCTCCCAATCCAATCTGTAGCCTCCTTTCACCACTCACCGGAGAAGTTTTCATTGTCGGGTGCAGTGTAACCCAGGCAGTTGTACGGAGGCAGCGAAAGATGCATCAACATTTGAAGCGGACTAGCCTTTATGTAGGAACGTGGAATGTCATCTCGCTGGCGGGGAAGGAACCAGAATTAGTTGAAGAGATGGTTCGCTTCGGTCTTGAAATAGTCGGAGTGACTTCTCTTCACTATTCTGAAACTAAAACTAAACTTTTGGATCAAGGTTGGACCTTGAACTATTCGGGAGTTACCAACAGAAAGCAACGACAGGCGGATGTATGAATACTTACAAGTCCCCGGTTGTCGTTCGTGGTAGAGTGTTTAACCCAGTGGACGAAAGGCTAGCGACTCTGAGACTTGTAGTCAAAGAGGGAAAGGGAATAACTGTTGTGTGTGCGTATGCTCCTAACATTATCTCGGAATACACAGCCTTTGTGGAACATCTTCATGCTCTGCTTGATAGTACTCCTGCTGGAGATTCCATCGTTCTATTGGGTGACTTCAATGCTCATATTGGTAGCGACAATAGCACTTGGAAGGGAGTGTTTTAGAGGAACGGACTCTCCTATCTGAATGCGAGTGGTGTTGAATTATTGCACATTTGCTTACTTAACAATTTGTGCATAACCAACACCATGTATGAACATAAGGAGATCCATAGATGGACATGGAATTTGGATTCTCTCAGTCAAAGATCAATGATCGATTTTGTAATTGTTTCATCTGATCTGCGACGTTATGTTCTGGACACGCTGTGAACAGAGGAGCTGAGCTGTCAATCGATCACTACCTTGTAGTTAGTAAACTTCGATGGCCGGATCGGAGGCTAGACAAGCCTAGTAAACCCTAACGTTGTGTGAGGGCAAGCTGGGAGCGTCTAGTAAACGTTTCCGTCAAAGAACTTTTTTTTGGCTACATCCGGGAGGACTTCTCTCTGTTGGCAGAAGAGGTGAAGAGCATCGACTAGATTTGGCGTATGTTCAGATCCTCGCTTGCCAAAGCAACTGTGAAAAGTTGTGGCTCGAAGGCATTAGGTGCTTGTCGCGGAGGAAATACTCGAACTGCTTGGTGGACACCAACAATTAGAGATTTTGTCCAACAGAAGAAGCTGGCTTATAAGGCAACTTTGCCAGATAAATCAATGGAAGCTGTAGACAAGTACCGAAGGGCAAAAAGAGCTTCAGCTCGAGCAGTTACCGAAGCGAAGAAGGCGTCTTAGGAGAAGTTTGGAGAGCACTTGGAACTTGATTATAGGTCAGCTTCTAAGATGTTTTGGAAGGCGATTAGGAACCTTCGTGTTGGAAAGCAGAAAACTCCTCAAACTGTATATGACATGGGTGGGTTTATGCTAATTGACATTAAAAAAATTCTTGGTTGTTGGAAAGAGCATTTGGAGTTTCATTAATTCGGCGGATATGCTTTCTCTTGAAGTAGATCCTTTAAAACCAACGGAAGAGCTCATCTCTTTGGAAGAGGTCATTGCTGTTGTTAAAAAACTTCGTAATGGCAAATCTTCTGGAGTAGACGAAATTCGACCTGAAACTTTAAAGGCTCTCGACGTTGTTGACATGAAGTGGCTAACACGGATCGTCAATGTTGCATTGGTCGGGCAAGGTTCCTATTGAGTGGCTAACTGCGGTGGTGGTACCGATCTTTAAGAAAGGTGACCGAAGAGTGTTCTAATTATCGGGGCATCACTCTTCTTAGCCAAACTGGTAAGCTATTTGCTAGAATTCTTGAGTTAAGGATACGGCCTATAGTTGAGGGACAGTTGCAAGAGGAACAATGCTGCCTTCGTCCAGGTCTTGGAACTACGGATCAGCTATTTACTTTCATAACTATCCCTAAACGGTCATGCGAGTTTGCTCAACCGGTCTACATGTGTTTTGTAGATTCGGAGATGGCGTTCGACCGAGTTTCGTTATGGTGGTTGTGGGAGGTACTAAGGGAGAATGGAGTACCACACTATTTTTGGGTAGCTGTGGCTTCTCTCTACGAAAAAAGTATGGGTTGTGTTCGTGTTCTAGATAGGAAATCTGAATTATTTCCAGTAGGTGTTGGGCTTCGTCAGGGGTGTCCTTTGTCTCCACTTTTGTTCCTTGTTTACATTGACAAAATTTCGAGACGGGCTGCACTGACGGATGTCGGTCTTCAGTTCGGTTCTATCAGAATACCATCTCTGATTTTTGCAGATGATGTTGTTTGGTTGGCTTCCTGTCCTGAAGACTTACAATGCCTACTTGATCGATTTACGATGGAATGCAAGGCGGCAGGGATGTTAGTTAGTACCACCAAGACTGTCTATATGTTCATGTCTCGGATTCAGATGTCAATGTCAATCCAGATTGGGGAAAATATTCTTCCTGATGTGGAGGATTTCAAGTATCTTGGGGTATTGTTCTCGATGGACGGCAGGAACATCAAGGAGATTGAGAAACGGATTTGTGCAGCTAACGTAGCAATGCGTTCTTTGTACAGTCACCAAGAACTGTCGTGGTGAAGCGTGAGTTGAGTCACCAAGAACGAGTGAAGGGCTGAAGGACGAAGAACAGTGGGACAAGAGGTCAACGAGTGCGGTTAAAAAAAAGGATTAAGAGCTTATGGACCAGGACAGTATACAATGTCGAAATCCAGAGTGATCGGGCAAGAAGAAGGACAAGTAAGCAATTAAAAAGAGCATGGAATGAAAGGGGGAGTTATTATGAGAAGAAACGCTGGGTGATGTGTAAATGCGACAATGCCGCTATGATTAGATAATTTAGATGGGGGTGAGCTGAGGGGGCGGACGAATTCGACTAGTAAGCAACCGGCAGAGAGCATACGACGAATAAAGAGGTCGTCAAAATCGGAGTGCCAAGATTCGATGGAGTAGAAGAGATCGATTGATTGCTTGGTGAATAGGTTGAGGATGAGATCGGATTTATTGAGAATAGATCTATTGTTGAGGACGTCTAGGCGGAAACCGGGTGTGGTGGTGATAAGGGCTAGCGGACAGACACAGAAGGGAGATGGAGCGCCATCGAATTTTTGAGCGGGTGTGGACAGCTTGAAAATTTCCGTCGATGTTTCGGATGGAGAGAGACGTCTCGCCGTTTTCCTCGCAACGACGTCGTTTGTTGCGAGCAGAAGAGAGTTGAGTAACTTCGAAAGGGGTGCGATCAGGGCAACTGAGTGGCTGAATAGGATTTGAGTTTAAATCGTTAGGAGAAGACAGAGGACGGGTGAGATGTTTGAATACAATTTTTAGGACAGAGTGTTTAGAAGGATTAGATTGAGAAAATTTGTTTAGGCGGATCAATGCGACAGGAGAGATGTCGTTGAAAAAAGGATGGGTTATCCGCGGGAACAAGAGACAAGATGATGAATCTGAAGGCGGAAACATCGTGGTCGAGACTTGCTTGTGGAATTAAGTAGGTGGAAGGAGTGATATAAGTGACGATGACGCAACAATCACGAGTAGCAAAGCGTTCCTGTGAAGGATGACGAGTGACGTGAGTGGGTGGGATATAGGTGGGAGAGCTGGGAGTTGAGGAAATAAAGGGAGTAGGTTTGACAGCGGGAGACAAAGAGGATATGGATAATAAAAAGGGTGGCAAGCGATGTGAGGAAAGGTTATGTGTGGAAAGATAGTGGAAGGAAAGTAATTTATAGTTAAAGTCAGAAAAAAGATTAGTTAAAGTGATAGAGTAAGAGTCAGCCGAGCGATCAAGACGAATGTTAAAGTCACCGAGAACAAAAGAAGGAGTATAAGACAATGAACAGTGAGACATTAGATCTGCAAGGTCGTTAAAGAAGATACGTGAGGGGGCAACTGAACCTGGACGGTATACAATCACAAGTTCCAGAGGGAAAGGCGTTGATAATCTGCATATGAGTAATTCGAACGAAGTGTAACGGATGTTAACGTTAATTTTACGTAAAGACATTGGGTGACGAGCAATGGCAACTATACCGCCATGGTTAAAATTAGTGGATGTATGAGAGTCAATTGGACGAGCTGATTCAACTAAAGAACAACCAGAGCGACATAGACGACGAATAGCAAGATCGGCGGAGTCACAATGCCAGGATTCTGTAATGCAGAGAATATCGATAGATAATTGATCGAAGATATCAAGGAGCATATCAGCTTTATGAAGAATGGAGCGAGTGTTGAATAAACTAAGACGAAAAGTATGCTTAGGAGCGAGATCAACTAGCGAAGAAGACAAGGGGGAGAGATGGGAAGCCATCGAATTTTTGGCCTTGTGTGTACAACGTGAAAATTTCCATTGACGCCAAATCCAATTCTTTTTCAACAATTAACTAATTACCTGTGATCTTTGATGTTCTTTTTTTGTTTGTTAGTGGTCATGTAAGCGTGCATTTTGCACGCATTTGCCACGTTAAATAAATTATTGTATTATTATTGATTTGACGTATAGATAAGGATGACTCGCCGTTTGTTTCACGTCGATGTTTCTCAATGTGAGCTAAATTGAGCTGGGCAATATCAGAAGGGGAGCGGTCAGGAAAGATACGACAAGTAGACGAAGTGGTAAGAAGTTTAAAACGTGGGAGAGTATCAAGGATGCATGTGAACTATATCAAAAAACGATTTTTAGGAGTGGAGGACTGAGATGATTTGATTTAGTGGATTTGTTTAAACGGATCAAAGATATATGAGCGATATTATTGAAGAGGGATGGATTATCATCAGGAAGAATGCTAGCTAGGATAGACCTGAAAACAGATACATCATCATCGAGTCGATATTGAGGAGAAGCAGATTCGGAAAGCTTTAAATTAGATATGATAATGCATCGATCGCGCGAGGGAAAACGATTACGTAGAAGTGGTGGACGGACAGATCTGGTAAGAGTATAGGCAGAACAGCAGATAAACGTGGGAATGACAAGGGTGCTAAGTGAAGATTTAAGATAGTTTTGAGCATGTGTGACAGGAGTGGAGTGTTCAATCTGTTCATATATATGCTAGTAAGGTGACAATCACTTTGACTGTGTTTTGTGCTAGAGACCCCATTCCTCCAGATTCCTCCGGAGGTTGAGAAAATAAAAGGCTTGAAACAGTTCCTCTCCACTGCTGTCAACCGTTCTCCGTATATTACTTCTTTTCGAATGCGGATGTCAAATGTGAATGCGGGAGGTTTGTCAGCATAAGATTGAGCGTGAGTGTTAGCTACGCAGACGTCAAAGAACGTCTGCATATCTTGTAAATTAATAATGAATAAATTTTAGGTTAAATTCTTATAAAATTTAACGACATATTCAATTATTGAATAGGTACAACTCGCATTAAATCCGAAAACAACTTTGACATTCCTCCGCTATTTTTTATCGATATTCAAAATCAATAAAAATGAGTATTTTTAGAATTGAAAATATACACAACACAATAACGAATTAATATTTTTTAAAGAATCGACAATATATTTATTATTAAATGACAGTGCGAAATTTTTTTACATAGAATCATCTTCGACATCGTAAACTATCGGCTTAAAGCACCTAAATCTAAAATGAACATTATTTTCTTCGTGTTTTCCAAGACACATAGCCTTTCTAAAGCGTTTGTAACGTTGCAGTTCAAAATCATTATGGTCTAGTTCTCGAAACTCTGACCAATCTATCTTCAATATTTTATCACATTTGAAATCCGCGAATAACGAAACACAAAATATTATGCCGATATTACACATCCTCATTGCTTCTTCTATCATTTTTGGTTCCCCACAGACGAATACGGTTTCAATTGCATATCCACAAGGATTGTTATTTATCCAAATTATTGCATCTTTTAAATTTTTACATATCATTTCCGGATGTCCATGTGCCTTTAAATTTCGAGATATCACTATGTTCCATCTATGGAACAACGGTCGTTTGGTCTCGGGAATCCGATTCCAAGACGATTTGTCCATTATTATAACATTGCTAGCTCTTTGGTAAATTACATTGCTTGTCGTACTATTCACTACATTAATGTTTGTGCATATTTTCCACGGTATTCTGTTGCGCCGTAACATTCCATTATGTACGTCACATGTCACGATCAAATTAACTGGCTTCATTAAATATTAAGCATATAAACAGTCTAAATACAATAAAAATATTTTTTTAATTAGTATTTGATGCAGAGCAACTTACTACATGAATAGTATAATATAGACGCAAAAATGTTAACACGTTTAAAGCATTATTGGAGATGGATAAAAATGGAAATTTAACAATAAAATCTTCCTCATTTTTGATCCATCTCCAATAATTATTTATCAATAATAGATCATTATCAGCTATTTATAGTTAACACGTATTATCATAACATTATAAATATAACATTTATAAATTCAGTATAATCATAACGACATTCATATCAAAAAGTAAATCACAATTAAAAATAAGTGTATTTTACTACTAATATCATGTAATGGTATTCAATGTAATGATATTTAACTATTTGACTTTATCTTCTATGTGTATTATAATAAAGCCTATAATTCTCTGATTGATTTCGATCTTGGTACAATTTATTCTAATATATTGTTTTCATGAACAAGATATCGAGGAAAATATTTCGGAGTTGCATCCTTACGAGACAAATGCCGAGCGCATTAACGTGGCAAATGCGTGCCAGCGCACGCTTACATGACAACAACAAAACAAAAATGTAAATCATGTTTTGAGGTGTAAACGAAAGAGGTGTTTGAATGTAATAAAGGAGGGAGCGCGGCTGACGTCGAGAAGGAGTTGATTCCATGCGAGTGGGGGCAGCAACGAAGAAAGATCGGAGACCATAGTTGTTGGAGTAATTGGGAACGTGTAGTAAGAGGGAATGACGGGAACGCAGCGATAGCGAGGTGGGGCGAGTGTCGTCTAAGAAAGAAAGGTTGATGAACGATGGAGAGTCGACAACGATGAGGCGAAAAGGTACTTGGAGAAGGCGGAGTTTGATGCGGATGTGGATGGTAGGTCATGTAACTGTGCTCCCGGAGCACAGTTTAACTCAATCGGATTTAAAAACTATAAAAACGTATCCTTCAAAGAATGCTGTGAGAAAGCAAGCAACGACAGCAAGTTAAATTCCTGCTGAATAAAATTAGGATGATCCGGAAAGCACATGGTTAGCTTAAAGAGGTAATGCCCATGCTACCACGTAAGCAAATTCTCGGAGATGCCTTTTAATATATCACAAGGCAGCCTAAACGACTGATGGTAGTTCACCCTACTGATGAGTGCTGCCGGCTACCATCAGCTCGTCTAGGAGTGATAAGGAAGTCTGCTCTACTTGTAATCGAACTCCGGTTTTTGGCAACATTTACAATTATAAAACTGAAGCTTATTAGCTCCCGGAGCACAGTTTAACTCAATCGGATTTAAAAACTATAAAAACGTATCCTTCAAAGGATCCTGTGAGAAAGCAAGCAACGACAGCAAGTTAAATTCCTGCTGAATAAAATTAGGATGATCCGGAAAGCACATGGTTAGCTTAAAGAGGTAATGCCCATGCTACCACGTAAGCAAATTTTCGGAGATGTTTTGTAATATATCACAAGGCAGCCGAAACGACTGATGGTAGTTCACCCTACTGATGAGTGCTGCCGGCTACCATCAGCTCGTCTAGGAGTGATAAGGAAGTCTGCTCTACTTGTAATCGAACTCCGGTTTTTGGCAACATTTACAATTATAAAACTGAAGCTTATTAGCTCCCGGAGCACAGTTTAACTCAATCGGATTTAAAAACTATAAAAACGTATCCTTCAAAGGATCCTGTGAGAAAGCAAGCAACGACAGCAAGTTAAATTCCTGCTGAATAAAATTAGGATGATCCGGAAAGCACATGGTTAGCTTAAAGAGGTAATGCCCATGCTACCACGTAAGCAAATTCTCGGAGATGCCTTTTAATATATCACAAGGCAGCCGAAACGACTGATGGTAGTTCACCCTACTGATGAGTGCTGCCGGCTACCATCAGCTCGTCTAGGAGTGATAAGGAAGTCTGCTCTACTTGTAATCGAACTCCGGTTTTTGGCAACATTTACAATTATAAAACTGAAGCTTATTAGCTCCCGGAGCACAGTTTAACTCAATCGGATTTAAAAACTATAAAAACGTATCCTTCAAAGGATCCTGTGAGAAAGCAAGCAACGACAGCAAGTTAAATTCCTGCTGAATAAAATTAGGATGATCCGGAAAGCACATGGTTAGCTTAAAGAGGTAATGCCCATGCTACCACGTAAGCAAATTCTCGGAGATGCCTTTTTAATATATCACAAGGCAGCCGAAACGACTGATGGTAGTTCACCCTACTGATGAGTGCTGCCGGCTACCATCAGCTCGTCTAGGAGTGATAAGGAAGTCTGCTCTACTTGTAATCGAACTCCGGTTTTTGGCAACATTTACAATTATAAAACTGAAGCTTATTAGCTCCCGGAGCACAGTTTAACTCAATCGGATTTAAAAACTATAAAAACGTATCCTTCAAAGGATCCTGTGAGAAAGCAAGCAACGACAGCAAGTTAAATTCCTGCTGAATAAAATTAGGATGATCCGGAAAGCACATGGTTAGCTTAAAGAGGTAATGCCCATGCTACCACGTAAGCAAATTCTCGGAGATGCCTTTTAATATATCACAAGGCAGCCGAAACGACTGATGGTAGTTCACCCTACTGATGAGTGCTGCCGGCTACCATCAGCTCGTCTAGGAGTGATAAGGAAGTCTGCTCTACTTGTAATCGAACTCCGGTTTTTGGCAACATTTACAATTATAAAACTGAAGCTTATTAGCTCCCGGAGCACAGTTTAACTCAATCGGATTTAAAAACTATAAAAACGTATCCTTCAAAGGATCCTGTGAGAAAGCAAGCAACGACAGCAAGTTAAATTCCTGCTGAATAAAATTAGGATGATCCGGAAAGCACATGGTTAGCTTAAAGAGGTAATGCCCATGCTACCACGTAAGCAAATTCTCGGAGATGCCTTTTAATATATCACAAGGCAGCCTAAACGACTGATGGTAGTTCACCCTACTGATGAGTGCTGCCGGCTACCATCAGCTCGTCTAGGAGTGATAAGGAAGTCTGCTCTACTTGTAATCGAACTCCGGTTTTTGGCAACATTTACAATTATAAAACTGAAGCTTATTAGCTCCCGGAGCACAGTTTAACTCAATCGGATTTAAAAACTATAAAAACGTATCCTTCAAAGGATCCTGTGAGAAAGCAAGCAACGACAGCAAGTTAAATTCCTGCTGAATAAAATTAGGATGATCCGGAAAGCACATGGTTTGCTTAAAGAGGTAATGCCCATGCTACCACGTAAGCAAATTCTCGGAGATGCCTTTTAATATATCACAAGGCAGCCGAAACGACTGATGGTAGTTCACCCTACTGATGAGTGCTGCCGGCTATCATCAGCTCGTCTAGGAGTGATAAGGAAGTCTGCTCTACTTGTAATCGAACTCCGGTTTTTGGCGACATTTACAATTATAAAACTGAAGCTTATTAGCTCCCGGAGCACAGTTTAACTCAATCGGATTTAAAAACTATAAAAACGTATCCTTCAAAGGATCCTGTGAGAAAGCAAGCAACGACAGCAAGTTAAAGTCCTGCTGAATAAAATTAGAATGATCCGGAAAGCACATGGTTAGCTTAAAGAGGTAATGCCCATGCTACCACGTAAGCAAATTCTCGGAGATGCCTTTTAATATATCACAAGGCAGCCTAAACGATTGATGGTAGTTCACCCTACTGATGAGTGCTGCCGGCTACGATCAGCTCGACTAGGAGTGATAAGGAAGTCTGCTCTACTTGTAATCGAACTCCGGTTTTTGACAACATTTACAATTATAAAACTGAAGATTATTTGCTTTCGGAGCACAGTTTAACTCAATCGGATTTAAAAACTATAAAAACGTATCCTTCAAAGGATCCTGTGAGAAAGCAAGCAACGACAGCAAGTTAAATCCCTGCTGAATAAAATTAGGATGATCCGGAAAGCACATGGTTAGCTTAAAGAGGTAATGCCCGTGCTACCACGTAAGCAAATTCTCGGAGATGCCTTTTAATATATCACAAGGCAGCCGAAACGACTGATGGTAGTTCACACTACTGATGAGTGCTGCCGGCTATCATCAGCTCGTCTAGGAGTGATAACGAAGTCTGCTCTACTTGTAATCGAACTCCGGTTTTTGGCGACATTTACAATTATAAAACTGAAGCTTATTAGCTCCCGGTGCACAGTTTAACTCAATCGGATTTAAAAACTATAAAAACGTATCCTTCAAAGGATCCTGTGAGAAATCAAGCAACGACAGCAAGTTAAATTCCTGCTGAATAAAATTAGGATGATCCGGAAAGCACATGGTTAGCTTAAAGAGGTAATGCCCATGCTACCACGTAAGCAAATTCTCGGAGATGCCTTTTAATATATCACAAGGCAGCCTAAACGACTGATGGTAGTTCACCCTACTGATGTGTGCTGCCGGCTACCATCAGCTCGTCTAGGAGTGATAAGGAAGTCTGCTCTACTTGTAATCGAACTCCGGTTTTTGGCAACATTTACAATTATAAAACTGAAGCTTATTAGCTCCCGGAGCACAGTTCAACTCAATCGCATTTAAAAACTATAAAAACGTATCCTTTAAAGGATGTTGTGAGAAAGCAAGCAACGACAGCAAGTTAAATTCCTGCTGAATAAAATTAGGATGATCCGGAAAGCACATGGTTAGCTTAAAGAGGTAATGCCCATGCTACCACGTAAGCAAATTCTCGGAGATGCCTTTTCATATATCACAAGGCAGCCGAAACGACTGATGGTAGTTCACTCTACTGATGAGTGCTGCCGGCTACCATCAGCTCGTCTAGTAGTGATAAGGAAGTCTGCTCTACTTGTAATCTAACTCCGGTTTTTGGCAACATTTACAATTATAAAACTGAAGCTTATTAGCTCCCGGAGCACAGTTTAACTCAATCGGATTTAAAAACTATAAAAACGTATCCTTCAAAGGATGTTGTGAGAAAGCAAGCAACGACAGCAAGTTAAATTCCTGTTGAATAAAATTAGGATGATCCGGAAAGCACATGGTTTGCTTAAAGAGGTAATGCCCATGCTACTACGTAAGCAAATTCTCGGAGATGCCTTTTAATATATCACAAGGCAGCCGAAACGACTGTTGTTAGTTCACCCTACTGATGAGTGCTGCCGGCTACCATCAGCTCATCTAGGAGTGATAAGGAAGTCTGCTCTACTTGTAATCGAACTCCGGTTTTTGGCAACATTTACAATTATAAAACTGAAGCTTATTAGCTCCCGGAGCACAGTTTAACTCAATCGGATTTAAAAACTATAAAAACGTATCCTTCAAAGGATCCTGTGAGAAAGCAAGCAACGACAGCAAGTTAAATTCCTGCTGAATAAAATTAGGATGATCCGGAAAGCACATGGTTAGCTTAAAGAGGTAATGCCCATGCTACCACGTAAGCAAATTTTCGGAGATGTTTTTTAATATATCACAAGGCAGCCGAAACGACTGATGGTAGTTCACCCTACTGATGAGTGCTGCCGGCTACCATCAGCTCGTCTAAGAGTGATAAGGAAGTCTGCTCTACTTGTAATCGAACTCCGGTTTTTGACAACATTTACAATTATAAAACTGAAGCTTATTAGCTCCTGGAGCACAGTTAAACTCAATCGGATTTAAAACTATAAAAACGTATCCTTCAAAGAATTCTGTGAGAAAGCAAGCAACGACAGCAAGTTAAATTCCTGCTGAATAAAATTAGGATGATCCGGAAAGCACATGGTTAGCTTAAAGAGGTAATGCCCATGATACCATAAGCAAATTCTCAGAGATGTTTTTTAATATATCACAAGGCAGCCGAAACGACTGATGGTAGTTCACCCTACTGATGAGTGCTGCCGGCTACCACCAGCTCGTCTAGGAGTGATAAGGAAGTCTGCTCTACTTGTAATCGAACTCTGATTTTTAGCAACATTTACAGTTGTAAAACTGATGCTTATTTGCTCCCGGAGCACAGTTTAACTCAATGGGATTTAGAAACTATAAAAACGTATCTTTTAAAGGATCCTGTGAGAAAGCAAGCAACGACAGCAAGTTTAATTCCTGCTGAATAAAATTAGGATGATCCGGAAAGCACATGGTTAGCGTTAAGAGGTCATGCCCATGCTACCACGTAAGCAAATTCTCGGAGATGCCTTTTAATATATCACAAGGCAGCCTAAACGACTGATGGTAGTTCACCCTACTGATGTGTGCTGCCGGCTATCATCAGCTCGTCTAGGAGTGATAAGGAAGTCTGCTCTACTTGTAATCGAACCCCGGTTTTTGGCAACATTTACAATTATAAAACTGAAGCTTATTAGCTCCCGGAGCACAGTTTAACTCAATCGGATTTAAAAACTATAAAAACGTATCCTTCAAAGGATCCTGTGAGAAAGCAAGCAACGACAGCAAGTTAAAGTCCTGCTGAATAAAATTAGGATGATCCGGAAAGCACATGGTTAGCTTAAAGAAGTAATGGCCATGCTACCACGTAAGCGAATTCTCGGAGATGCCTTTTAATATATCACAAAGCGGCCTAAACGACTGATGGTAGTTCACCCTACTGATGAGTGCTGCCGGCTACCATCAGCTCGTCTAGGAGTGATAAGGAAGTCTGCTCTACTTGTAATCGAACTCCGGTTTTTGGCAACATTTACAATTATAAAGCTGAAGCTTATTAGCTGCCGGAGCACGGTTTAACTCAATCGGATTTAAAAACTATAAAAACGTATCCTTCAAAGGATCCTGTGAGAAAGCAAACAACGACAGCAAAATAAATTCCTGCAGAATAAAATTAGGATGATCCGGAAAGCACATGGTTTGCTTAAGGAGATAATGCCCATGCTACCACGTAAGCAAATTCTCGGAGATGCCTTTTAATATATCACAAGGCAGCCGAAACGACTGATGGTAGTTCACCCTACTGATGAGTGCTGCCGGCTACCATCAGCTCGTCTAGGAGTGATAAGGAAGTCTGCTCTACTTGTAATCGAACTCCGGTTTTTGGCAACATTTACAATTATAAAACTGAAGCTTATTAGCTCCCGGAACACAGTTTAACTCAATGGGATTTAAAAACGATAAAAACGTATCCTTCAAAGGATCCTGTAAGAAAGCAAACAACGACAGCAAGTTAAATTCCTGCTGAATAAAATTAGGATGATCCGGAAAGCACATGGTTTGCTTAAAGAGATAATGCCCATGCTGCCACGTAAGCAAATTCTCGGAGATGCCTTTTCATATATCACAAGGCAGCCGAAACGACTGATGGTAGTTTACCCTACTGATGAGTGCTGCCGGCTACCATCTGCTCGTCTAGGAGTGATAAGGAAGTCTGCTCTACTTGTAATCGAACTCCGGTTTTTGGCAACATTTACAATAATAAAACTGAAGCTTATTAGCTCCCGGAGCACAGTTTAACTCAATCGGATTTAAAAACTATAAAAACGTATCCTTCAAAGGATGTTGTGAGAAAGCAAGCAACGACAGCAAGTTAAATTCCTGCTGAATAAAATTAGGATGATCCGGAAAGGACATGGTTAGCTTAAAGAGGTAATGCCCATGCTACCACGTAAGCAAATTTTCGGAGATGTTTTTTATTATATCACAGGGCAGCCGAAACGACTGATGGTAGTTCACCCTACTGATGAGTGCTGCCGGCTACCATCAGCTCGTCTAAGAGTGATAAGGAAGTCTGCTCTACTTGTAATCGAACTCCGGTTTTTGGCAACATTTACAATTATAAAACTGAAGCTTATTAGCTCCTGGAGCACAGTTAAACTCAATCGGATTTAAAACTATAAAAACGTATCCTTCAAAGAATTCTGTGAGAAAGCAAGCAACGACAGCAAGTTAAATTCCTGCTGAATAAAATTAGGATGATCCGGAAAGCACATGGTTAGCTTAAAGAGGTAATGCCCATGCTACTATAAGCAAATTCTCAGAGATGTTTTTTAATATATCACAAGGCAGCCGAAACAACTGATGGTAGTTCACCCTACTGATGAGTGCTGCCGGCTACCACTAGCTCGTCTAGGAGTGATAAGGAAGTCTGCCCTACTTGTAATCGAACTCTGGTTTTTAGCAACATTTACAATTATAAAACTGAAGCTTATTAGCTCCTGGAGCACAGTTAAACTCAATCGGATTTAAAACTATAAAAACGTATCCTTCAAAGAATTCTGTGAGAAAGCAAGCAACGACAGCAAGTTAAATTCCTGCTGAATAAAATTAGGATGATCCGGAAAGCACATGGTTAGCTTAAAGAGGTAATGCCCATGCTACCACGTAAGCAAATTCTCGGAGATGCCTTTTAATATATCACAAGGCAGCCGAAACGACTGATGGTAGTTCACCCTACTGATGAGTGCTGCCGGCTACCACCAGCTCGTCTAGGAGTGATAAGGAAGTCTGCTCTACTTGTAATCGAACTCTGGTTTTTAGCAACATTTACAATTGTAAAACTGAAGCTTATTTGCTCCAGGAGCACAGTTTAACTCAATGGGATTTAAAAACTATAAAAACGTATCCTTTAAAGGATCCTGTGAGAAAGCAAGCAACGACAGCAAGTTAAATTCCTGCTGAATAAAATTAGGATGATCCGGAAAGCACATGGTTAGCTTAAAGAGGTAATGCCCATGCTACCACGTAAGCAAATTCTCGGAGATGCCTTTTAATATATCACAAGGCAGCCTAAACGACTGATGGTAGTTCACCCTACTGATGAGTGCTGCCGGCTACCATCAGCTCGTCTAGGAGTGATAAGGAAGTCTGCTCTACTTGTAATCGAACTCCGGTTTTTGGCAACATTTACAATTATAAAACTGAAGCTTATTAGCTCCCGGAGCACAGTTTAACTCAATCGGATTTAAAAACTATAAAAACGTATCCTTCAAAGGATCCTGTGAGAAAGCAAGCAACGACAGCAAGTTAAATTCCTGCTGAATAAAATTAGGATGATCCGGAAAGCACATGGTTAGCTTAAAGAGGTAATGCCCATGCTACCACGTAAGCAAATTCTCGGAGATGCCTTTTAATATATCACAAGGCAGCCGAAACGACTGATGGTAGTTCACCCTACTGATGAGTGCTGCCGGCTACCATCAGCTCGTCTAGGAGTGATAAGGAAGTCTGCTCTACTTGTAATCGAACTCCGGTTTTTGGCAACATTTACAATTATAAAACTGAAGCTTATTAGCTCCCGGAGCACAGTTTAACTCAATCGGATTTAAAAACTATAAAAACGTATCCTTCAAAGGATCCTGTGAGAAAGCAAGCAACGACAGCAAGTTAAATTCCTGCTGAATAAAATTAGGATGATCCGGAAAGCACATGGTTAGCTTAAAGAGGTAATGCCCATGCTACCACGTAAGCAAATTCTAGGAGATGTCTTTTAATATATCCCAAGGCAGCCTAAACGACTGATGGTAGTTCACCCTACTGATAAGTGCTGCCGGCTA
>WNNJ02002737.1:0-120206 GCA_012934845.2 Pomphorhynchus laevis
ATATATTTAAATCATTTATTTTTTTAATCATTAATATACTAAATGTATTAATGTATTTTAGTTAAATATTAGCGTAATATAACTTATCAAATATTAAATTATTAAATTATTATAAATATTAATAATATAATACTATATATTTTTTAAACAATAATAGTATTTTTTTGTTTTTATAAGAGGCGCATTGGATTTGCATTAGCCCGTGCAGTGTCCGCGAACCTCCGGTGCCCTCGTTCGACAAGGAGGCACCCCTGTCGACAGATGACGACAATAGCATAAGAAAACTCATTTAAATGTTAAAATAATTAGTGTTTTATCAAGGACCTATTTACGGGTAACCTTTCGAGTTGTATAATTAATTAAAAAATTATATTATTAAAAAAATTTGAAAGGTTACCCGCAAATGTGTCCTTAATAATAATTTTTCCTTTGAATATTTATTTTTTATTTTTTGTGATTGCTCTAAGTTGAGTCTGTGGCGGTATGCTCGGAACGCCACAGCAGCTTGCTCCGCCATGCAAAAAGACATTTGTGCTCGTATCCCTCTAATTACTTCGCTGTAATGTATCCTTTTATCTGACGATATCTTTGCGACATATTTCATTAAGGAATTGAAGACGTTTCCGACACCTCCGCTAGTCGAAACTATTAAGGGAAGAAAATTTTCGTTTTCTATTTCTAATTATATAATACTATCTAATTAATAATAAATTATGAATAATTTAATTATTTATTTATCAACTTTCTGATTCGCAGATTTGTAATCATGAGTCTTAAGACATACTGGAAATAATACTATAATGCAAGAATTATGAAATTTTGTGACCTTTAAAGGACAAACGCGGAATTTTGTCTTTAAAAGAAAATTATTAATGTAAATGATTATTATTATTAATAAATGATTATTAATAATAATTATTAATAATTATTAATAATAATTATTAATAATAATCATTATTATTAATAATGATTATTATTAAATGATTATTATTATTAATGTAAATGTAGTGAATAAAATGAAACTTTGGATACAAAAGAAATTTTTAATATTTTCAACCAAAGCATTAACTTGAAAAGTTAAACTGTGAGTAAACTGCGAAATTACATGTATATTGCATGTTCTTTCGCGTATAAATTAGTTCATTTATATTTTAAAATAACATTTGAAACTTATTATTTTGATCTACTGTTTTACAATGAGTGAATCATATAAAATACGCATTCAGTCAAGTGTTTATATGAAGTGAAGATAGCCATTTAAAATATTGAAATATTCAATTTTACGGTATTGTATCACTTTCAATCAATTTCTACACTCCCTCATAACACACCTGAAAACTCAATCGTTGCGCCCGATGGTAGGTAGTTTCGACACGAGTAGCTTTATAAATCTTAGCCTTTGCTCCGTTGAACGTCCTCTAGAAAAGAAGACTAGTCCCGATATTACCCATGTACAGCAGCGGTGCACCTAAACACTCCCTCCTTATGACAGATGCTGAGCCCGTTTTAGAGTACATCTAGCTCTCTTTAAGACACTCTTGAACCCGTTCAAATCTGATCTGACGGTCCATCTTTCCGTGATGGTAAACCACAGGTACATTAGAGGCGCACCTGAGCATATATTTAAGGTGTAAACTTGCTGTTTAATTTATTAGTATATGCAATTTTGATATTTCTAGATACGAAAATTATTTTCCAAAATCTACAATGAGCACAGTTATGTATTCGGAACTACAAATCCTTTTAACAAACATTAGGAATAAAACAGCGGTACTTAAAAGTTTGGATTTAATATTAAAACAGATTGTTAAAATGCTGAACGTAAGGAATAATAATTATAAGGAATTTCAGGATCAGTGCAGTTTTCTCATGTTTTGTTTAAGTGGTTTTAAAGCTTCACATATAACAGATGATGTAGCTGAATGTAATATTTATAACTCGATGACTGACTTACTGGATACTGTCATTGGTGACGAAAATACTAAACTGACGCAGTCATTTCAATATAATTCCGTGGCGT
Source organism: Pomphorhynchus laevis (assembly GCA_012934845.2). Taxonomy (NCBI): domain Eukaryota; kingdom Metazoa; phylum Acanthocephala; class Palaeacanthocephala; order Echinorhynchida; family Pomphorhynchidae; genus Pomphorhynchus; species Pomphorhynchus laevis. The sequence goes on from WNNJ02002737.1 coordinate 2,021, forward strand.
CTTGCATTTTGAATAATACAAACTTCCAACATGGTTTTCAGGGTGGGAAAAAATCTGGCCCTCAACAGTCAGCCAAATGGAATAAGGTAAAAACGCTTCTAATAAATTGTGTTAAAAAATCGTTTGAAAACGAACAGCTGACGAAAAAGATAGAATGTTACACTATAGAACTTAATGAATTAAAGAAGGCTATATTATTAGCGAAAGAGGACAAGATTAGAAAAATCCGATTAGAAAGAGAACAATTGGAAAAGTTACAGGCCGACTTATCCAGCAATGCGTCAGAGTATGTTATCAACGATGACATGATCGTTGTGAATACTGATCTGTCTTGTTATGAACACCAAATTTGTTCTACGCCAGATCAATCACATAGTGAGTGTATACTGTCTAAACAAAATAGTGACTCACTTGAACAAGTGAATCATTATCATGACAACATTACAGTTGATAATAAGATTGATACAGTATTATCTTTAGAAGATCATACACCCGCAAATATTGAAAATAAAAGCGCAATGGGCAAAGTATTATTTCAAAACATAAAAACCGAAAGGCGCAATCCATTGATGACCTTGTTTAATGGAAATAGCGTAAAATTACGTGCCCGGAAAATTGTGAACTCTTCGAACAATGGCGACGGTATTCCAAATAAAAGAGTAAGAATTATAGAACATCCAGCATATTTCACTACTAACGCACAATCCAACAATGTAATAGAGGATGCTATAGAAGAAACATGTAGTAGCAATGAAGTATTACAAAGTGTGGACTGTGATACATTACGAAGCGTTGAACCGGATGCTACGGCGGAAAAAGGTGCCAATGAAGATTATTCCACAGATATTTTAATTAATACTTCGAAACCATATCATTTCGAAAATGCCCATACTTCTGACGTCAATGATGATTCAACCAGTAATAAACCATCCAGTAAAATGTTGAGTATATTAATCAATTCATCGGGTTTCGTATCGCAATTACCGTTAAAAGATTCTCTCATGAAAAATCAATTTGATCAACATACCGAGTCAACATTGCCCGATAATGATAAGTCTAGACGTTCACAAATTAGTTTGTCTTCTGAGAATATCCATGATGAAACACGAAATCTAAACATCACATCGCAAATGCTAGATAGTACGGAAACGGTTACCGAAAGTAGCGTGTTATCTTCTAATGTCGTTGATAATCATTCACTGAAGTCTGCACCTGCACTTAAAATTAAAAACTACATTTTTTCAATGGCAACAAAATCTGTTGGAAGAGATTTAGGTCTGAATCCTAGTGATCGGTCTCTACGATTCGTCAAGTCCACAAACATCCATTCCGATAAAGAAAAAGCTCAGTTTTGTAGGATAGATTACAAAACAGATTTATTACATCTTCCATCAAATTCAGATCAGCCTTCGCAAATAAAGGAAACACATTTATCTGATTCATTATCTTCACTTTCTCACGAACCGCTTCCTGAAATCGTAGCGACTGTGAAACAACAGTCTTGTTGTGACAGTAGTCCGGCCTTAATTCTATCAAGTTCAATACATGGTAGGGATCTACATCAGCAACCAGATAGTAAAGGTGATTCGAACGTAAATAAAAAAATTTCGAATGCTTTCAAAAATTTACCAGATCATAAGACAAAATCAAACATTCTACTTAGTCTGCTGCAGTCAGTCAGGCAAAATGTCAGTAAGCCAAAATGTCAAATTAGACTTAATAATGAAAGTTTAAAGTATTCAGAATTAAGTAAAAGTAAGCAGGAAGAAAACAAACAGATTATCACTGAAAACTATCAGAAAGATTCTTTCATTGTACCTTTAGTGCATCATACGAATATATTAAGTGACTTGGCAACATATCAGTCTCTTAGTAATACACCAGATATAAAAGAGCCTCCTGTTATTAAAACGGTCACTTCGAAAACCCAATTTTCTCATTGTGGAACACCTGTCGAAGAACAACTGTGTAGTTTAACATCAATACCGGATTCTCTCGCAACATATAATAATCTGAATAATGAAACAGAAATAGTAAATGGAATGCAAATCAATGAATTCTGTGCTAATCCATTTGCTAATACGTCTAATAACGAAGAAGATGATTGTGATAATTTACTAGGCCTTTTTGGTTCACAAGACGATGACGACGAATCACGTAATCAGTTAAATGTCAAATTTGATTTAAGTGGAAAAATTTAGTTTCCGTTTACATCCGTTTATTACCTTGTTCGCATATTGTAAGTTCTGTCAATTCCAACTGTAATATTTTCAAAAATAGAATTTAATAGTGTTCAACAATCACATAAGCCAATTGAAACTATATGCTGTGCCCTTGTTAATATTTAAAATTGAAATTGCATGTAATATAAAAATCTTAATGATTTAGAATATTTATAAATGCTTTCAAAAATCTACCAATGTTAGTAGATTTACACCCTATGGAGATAATTGGTTTTTAAAAGTTATATCTGTTATCAGGTTCCAGTTCATTTTATCAACTTAACACATCAATGGTATTAAATACAAATTCCTTTGAATAAATATACTTTCTTTGATTGCTATCAATATAATCTATTATTTTCATCTTCTATATTATATATTATATATTGAATATGTTAATATACATATTAATATGTATATGCTAATATGTTAATATGTTATATCTATGTGATTCATTTTTACAAATAGATTGTTATCCATCCAAAGTAAACTAACGTTCAACAATTTTTTGATGGATCAACTTTATTGATAATTCTAATTATTCTTAAAATCCAAAAAAATGTCTCAAAGGTCTCCTCACCTCTGATATAACAATTATATCAAATATTATTATATTCATAAATATAAAATTATCTTTAATGATATAATATTTAATTATAATATTATATTATATGTCGGGACATTGGCATTCCACGAAACAATATTTAAATTATTTATTTTTTATAATAAACGGATGTTTTTAGAATATCATTTTATGATATATTAGAAATTGCGAATTAAATAATATCACTAAGATGGATGGAATTGTTATGTGGATTAGATATGTCGATGATACGTTTGCTATTTGTGATAACACAATTGATATACATGACATATTAAGAGCAATAAATTGTTTTGATGAAAATATTCAGTGGACAATAGAATTAGAATTAGATTATAGATTAACAATTTTAGATGTCGTCGTTAGTAGAAAACATCAAATGATATTTAAAAAGCATCCGTTTATTATAAAAATTTAAATAATTTTTAAATAACCCGACATATTGTATGCTATATAATATATTATATAATAATATAGGAGTCAATAAATAAAATGAGGCAGTAGAGCCAAACGTTTTCTTAAAGAATTTTTTGTTCTTGAGGAAACAAACGTGCTGAAAAGGCGCAAGCCGAAACGTCAAAAAAGCTTTGTAACTACTGTTTCATTTTCTTTTTTAAAGAAACTTTACTGAAATTCTTTCTTATTAATATAAAGTCACCGGTAGTTTTTAATTCATATAACCACTATATGTGGTGTGACGAATTTTAGCATCTGCGCTAGAGCTTTGTTCGTGCTTTGTAGCTAGAGACCTTTTGCTAGTGCATTTTCAGCAACCAAAGTATGCGTATAAAAGAAAAACGATAGCACACTTGCTGTCCTGTTAGAGCCACTGTTTACGCAAACCATACGAGATGTAAGGCTGGTCACCGGTCACAGACTTTACATAAATATAAATATTTTGTTATAGAATCATTTTTAAATTCTAAAATCAAAAGTCTAAAGTCATCTGTGATTAATCACAACAACTATTTAATTGACTTTGAAGCAAAGTAAAATCAGAAAGATAGACTTTAAAACACAAACGATTATCACAACAGTGACGAATCTTAGTATTGGCGCTAGAGCTTTGCTCGTGCTTTGTAGCTAGAGACCTTTTGCTAGTGCATTGTGATTTAACAAGCGTGTTCCTGAACAAGCGTGTTGCTTGTTCAGCAACCTTAGTAAGCTGATGAAGGAACGATAGCACACTTGCTGTCCTGTTAGAGCCACTGTTTACGCGAACCATACGAGATGTAAGGCTGGTCACCGGTCACAGACTTTACATAAATATTTTGTTATAGAATCATTTTTAAATTCTAAAATCAAAAGTCTAAAGTCATCTGTGATTAATCACAACAACTATTTAATTGACTTTGAAGCAAAGTAAAATCAGAAAGATAGACTTTAAAACACCAACAGTGTAAATTAATCAAATAAAAGATTATAACGACAATATTTCATTAATTCATTAAATCTGTAGGAAAATAGTACATTCCTTGTTTATGCTGATGACTGATCATTGTCGTTGTTACTAGATTAAAACATAATTTTACAAACATTAAAATGAGTAAAATAACATTATTACATTGCATTGTAAATGAATTGACAACTGACTTTTTACAACCGGATTTATCCGATTGAAATAAATTGAAAAAACTTACAGCATAATTTATTTTTGTTTAGGATTACACTGCGTATCAGTTAACTATAAATTAAAGTTAATTAATATTAAATTATTAATATTAATATTGTAAATATTATTATTGATAAATTAAAGAATAAAATATTGACCTTATTACAATATTGACAAAGTTAAAGAATTTTCAATATCATTTTAAGATAAAGTTATTATAAAGCAAAAAATATTGTATTTTTAATATTATATAAATTATATTTTATTTAATAAACATTTATTTTTGGTGTGTTATAGTTAAGTAATGTTTTTAATAATTGTTGATGTATAAATATACGAATGAATTGTACAAAAAATATTTGGAAGTTTCGTTTTTCTCAGACTTTTTCAATCTGTAAGTACAAAACATATATTAGAAGAAGATTAACAATTGAAGATTAACCAATTGTAAACATAAGATGAAATGCAGAGGCAAAATCTTGAGGATATTTTCATTAAACACTACGTACCGTTAATCACATCATTCAATGATCATTGAATAAAATACGTGAAACATTATTAGGACCTCCGATAAAAATCTCTGTAATACCCAAAATCAACAGCAAATTCATAACGTCATTGAAGATAATAAAAGTCGGACAAAATTAAGCCTGAAAATGTGAGCAATATTGACTTCCGAGAGAAATATGTTGAAACAAGTACATTCAAAAGTGGAGTAGCGTCACTAATAAAGTACAATATTTGAGGCATGCTAAACTACTCAATGAAGGAAGTGATTTACTGAGCCATCTGAACGTTGTGTAATACTCAATATGAAGGAAAGGTGCGTATATTGCTAAACGTGAGGCTCGACAACAATATAGGTGAGAAAAAAAACATCATGAATATGATGCTATTGTAATGCACTGTAAAGTGGTACAAAGGTGGATTGGAAGGCTGTTTATAAATTCAGAACTATTGGCGAAGAGATTGATAATTAAATTTTTAATTTTTTATATTTAGATGACATTTACAGATTTAAAAAGCTTTTGAAATAGCCGAAATTTCGAAAACTTTGTTGCTTGGTGGTATTAAAACATAGTTTAACGTGGGGAGTCACCAAAGAGTTTCAATATATAACACAACAATTACTCGTAAAATATACTTGATAATAAATTTAGAATTACTGTACAAATCTTACCTTTTCGGTAGAAATAAAATACGCTGCTTCGTGGGGTAGCAGAAACCATTTTAATTTAGAGTCACCTTCTTCGAGCATTATTGCTGGATCATCTTTAAAATTTATTTGCTAAATAAAGAATATTGTCAAGCGTCAATCGTTTTCAATTTGAGTAAAATTGTGTTTTGTAAAAACAGTGGAAGCGAAAAACTTATGTTTCTCATGTAAAACTGTGCATTATAATGCATTAAAGTTTGCATATCTTAATTAACTTTTTAATAAATTAAAGAATAAAATATTAAATAAATATTTTATTGGCTTGGGACCTGAAATTTTAATTTTATTTCAAATATTAATTTTATTTTAATAGTTTGGGCCCTGAAACGGGCACAACGTATGTCATTAAGACGGAGTGCTCAGGTGCGTTTTTACTGCGCCTGGGCAATCTAGGAATTTGTCTTCTTTTTAAAAGGACGTCCCTCAAAGCAAAGACTACGATTTCTGAAGCTCCTCACGTTGACACTACCGACCATAGTAAGCCTCGATTATTTAGATTGATCTTCTGGTGTGTGAGAGATCCTGAATGATTCAGTTGGATGGCGGCGCGTTGGTGTATGTTGGTGGTCCAGATTCCACTAAATTACTGACCAACTAGAAGACTTTTGCTTATATTATACTGTATTTTTTGATGTTTTCTGATGTTTTTAATTTGTTATTAGTTGTATTATACTTTTAATAACTAATCCATTAATGATAACAAGTTTACCAGAAAAGTTTTTCTTGACAGCTTTTATGTTAACAATTTTTATATTTCACTGATTTTAATGTTAGAGAGATGCAAGGACATTATATATAAGAAAATTAGTCGGATCGGCGTTGCTCAAGATTGTCGTGTTGACAATTCTTTCAAAATATTGATAGATTTCCAAATCGAGCAAATTATATATATATATATATATATATATATATATATATATATATATATATATATATATATATATATATATATATATATATATATATATATATTGCTGGTGTCTTTATAGTTATCACAAAAGCAGTCGAAACGTACCCTAACCACTTCATCTGACTGACGATGACTGCTGGGTGGTTAGGATCGTCTCGGAGTGATACATTAGACTGATGGAGCTGATGATCGGAGTCCAGTTATTTAGCAGCAAATTTGGATTAAAAATCAATCGTAGCCAGCTTTGGCTCCTGGACCACAGTTTCAAGCGATTTTTTCGCAATAACAATTTATATATATTACACCAAATGATGAGATCCGGTTATCATTAAATATTTCGCCTTGTTGATAAATAGAGAGACTATAAACAAAGGAGAAAAGACCACATGTGGTTGAAATACTGTACTATAGTATATATATGGAATGTTCAATTGATAAGAACGCAACAAGTAGAATACATGCTGAAGAAACATTGGAATTTGTTTCAGGGAAATAATGATGTGAAATTTAAATCAAATTGTGGTAAGCGAATTTATAAAAGTGAGATTTTCTAGTATATATCGATTTTGCAAATTTAACATATTTGCTGTTAAAATATAAAAATTGAGAATATTTAATTATAATTTATAAATAAAATTCTAAGAATATTGTGCATAAAGAGAAATTGTATAAACTTTGCCGACTGTTTATAAAACGTTATAGTATTAAAAAATTATTATTACGAGTGCTGCTTTTTTGGCTTTTCTTAATTCGTTGTAAGCAACTTGAAAAAGATCCACCTTAAATGGGCACACATATAAGCATTGATTAAATGTGCATACATTTCTTACTTTTGGTAGTTGCTGCTTTTTACTGTGAGCTTCAATTTTCATTGATTGTTCTGAATAGGATATATCCTTAAGACTATCGTAGCTCTTGGAAAAGAATCGGTGTAACCAATAACCGTTTTCCGTTTTGTATGTATACTAGAAAGTATAAAAATCACAATTAAGGTAATAGTTGTACACAATAGTCTCAATGGACCATCAATGAATTGGCAAAAACCGAATTTATAGGTCACAGAAGCAATTATCTCAACGCAGACAGGATGGACTCACTCTCCACATACCAAGACTGACGGCAATTTCACTCTTTTGGGATGCCCAATTGGTTCGCAAGAGTTTGTAGTCTCATAAATAGTTGCTTGCCAAACCTAGTAAATGACACAGAGCTTGTCGCGTCGTTTCCGGACGCTCATGTGACTTACCTGCTATTGCGCCACTGTGCTTCCGCTCAACGAATAGCATTCCTAATGAGGAATGTAGATCCAGCAAGCACCGAACTTTTCTGTAAGCAGTTTGATAATGCTGTGATACGGGCGATGGAAATCATCGCTTCAATACAACTGTCAGCGCGAACACGATCTCAAGTTGAGCTCCAACTAAAAATGGGCGATCTGCGCGTTAGGCGTACAAACACACACAGAGTGGCAGCCTTTGCAGCAAGCGTCAGCACAGTGGCCGCGTTTGTGAACCAGGATCCAAATATATTTCTGGGCTTTGTAAACGCGAATGAAATACTTGCGCTACACGAAGCAGATGTGGAACAACAGGCTTCATCCACAAGACAAAATCAAATATCGTTCAAAATCAACTCAGAGGAGAGGAAAAATGTATTAGACACTGGAGATGATCGGACAAGGGCCAGACTAATAGCGGTATCAGAGTCACATGCGAACGCATGGTTACAATGCGCTACAAATCGAAGTCACGGCCTAGCTCTTACCGACCAAGAATTTACAATTCTTATAAGAATGTGGTTAGGCCTGCAAATTGCTCCAAGTGACTACCGTTGTAGTCAATGTTTTCGAAACGCAGATGCTGAGGGTTTCCATACACTAACTTCCAACTACGGTGGTTTTCTAGGAATGCGTCATAATGGAATTCGTGACGTCGCTCTCCAGGCGGCACAATCAGCAGGAATGCATGTGGGTTGCGAGGTTCGCAACCTTGTCCAAAATCTACAAGAACGGTCAGCCGATATTCTGATCTACGGGGATCCTTCAGATGCTATAGATTTCGCGGTAACACATCCACAACAGAAATCCTTTCTTCACCAGTCAGCTTATGTGCCTGGTTACGCAGCTGCGCAGTACGCATCATCGGTCAAAGATAGGAAGTACCGTGCTAAAATGATTGAGGCGGGATATAACTTCATACCTGCAATCTTGGAGTGTTACTGCGGCTGGAATATGGAAGGGGAGAAAATCATCAGACGAATCGTCCGATCCTTAGCAATTCGATCATCTATACCATACAGCATCGCATCTGCACGGCTCTTTCAACGAATATCAATATCACTCATGAGAGGAAATTCAAAAGCTATATTATCTAGCATTGATATGTTAAACCGACCGTATTACGAGATTGCTAACCCCATAATGGTGAATCCCACAAGAAGCATGAACCCCTTCCAGACACTTGATCTGGCAGTTGACTCTCTTCCATCGTCAATTGATCAGTCCGCTTCTGGATACATTGAATTTAACAATACAAATGAAGTAACTGTCACGCTAGCTAATATACCAGGATCCAGTGTCAATACGTCAGTTTTTACAGAAACTTATAAATTGTGTTCCTACAGCGATTGTGTACTTATAGAAGAAAAAGGAAAATTCACACTAAAAGTATTGAGCTCTGCAATCACAGTAAAGCCCCAAAGTCTTTCAAGCAAAATTAAGCCACATTTTGACACCTTTCTGCAACAATGTGACAATTCATCAAATTAATAACAACGCTGATGATCCTGAATCTTTACCTATAAACTCACAGCGGGAAACCGAAATTAGTAAACAGACCGTTGGTTATATGACAATGACGTACATACATTATCTGATTCTGAATTAGCTGACAGTTTATCGAACGCAAATAGTGATAATCATGAATCGGACGGAAGTTTTAATTATGAAACAGAATTATTAACTGACTTTTGTGAAACAGATCAAATAATTACGCCCACTATAAACAAACAGATGTTACCGGAAAAAGGCCGGCTATTTGTCAGTGGATCGGTTGATTCAGATATTCTAGATGATCTGGCGCTATCTGAAAGTAATGATAACGAAGTAATGATAACATGTTTAAATGGGTTTAAACATGTATATACAACAACGTTTCTATCAAAACGCATTCGTTCTGACTTTTTATCGATTTCTTTGATATGTATTCTATTACGCCGATGGGCGTCGTTTATATGTTTTAAAACACCTGAATTATATTTCACATTGGATATTATAAGAAATTCTGTAAGACTTTCTATCCAAAATAAAAGATTAAAGTATTTGCTTGTATTTTAAAATATAAACAGATTCAAGCATTTAAATATATGACTTTACATAGTTCACTATTCAATTAATCGCTAGTATAATTTGATTTAGCTTTATTTTGGTAACGATATCTTGTCAATTTATTTTAAATTTTGTGCTAACAGTGGTTTAAAAATACTCTTAAAATTAAAAAGTTTTAATTTTCGTTAAAAATTCCAAGTTTTATTTTGAATTGAATATTATTAGAAAGTCCGTAAGTTTACTGTCGAAAATATGGCATTAAAACATGTGATCGTTCACAGCGAGATGGATCCGTGTGATGGAATTTTTGATCGTATTTATGTTTCCTCTTTTAGTGTGGTTGAAATTTACGATATGTAAAGATTTTGGTTTCCAATGAGTTTGGTGTATAATATATCGTGTACTGGTATTAGATCAGTAGCTTATGAGGTTCTCAAATGCAAACTTGATGTTGCGTACTGCTGCTGGCTTGTAAATAAAATTAAAGCAGCGTGTGTAATAAAGATACTCATCAAATTTCAATGATACTCATCAAATTTCAACAATGACTGCACGGTAATATCACTTAATATATATTATAACATATGTGATATATTTTGTGTATTTGTTATTGATGAAAATATTAAACTAACATTAAAATCAATAAAATACCATTTAAGAATCAGATCAGGTTAGGGAGCCTACCAGTTGCCAACGAATACCACTATTTGTTGGGACAACATTGTCAAGGATAACTGTTAAAGTGGTTTAAGACAAAAAATCAAGAAAGGTAAAGAACTTAATAATTTTATGTGGTAATTTATCGTATTATAAAACTAAAGAATTTTGTCATATCATTTGTTTGATTAGAGAAACACTTACTAGCGGTAAAAAATACCATCCATAATTAACGACAAAATTTACTGCTTTAATGATAAAGTTAATTTCGCTTTGCGGGTAAAAATAAGGCAGATTAATTCGAACAAATCCTTGCCTAAAATTTGGTAAATATTAATTTAAATATTTTCTATAGCAGCTAGCCTACTTTAATATTGTCAATTTCGCCTTTCGTCCTCTAAAAATCAAGCAATCAAAATCAGATCAAGAAAATATATGCGTTTTAGAATGAATTATAATAATAAATACAAGAGAAATTAAGTAGACAAGTAGATAACTGAAGTTGGAATAAAATAACAAAGTTTGAAGATCACATTACATTAAAACAAATGTAAAGATAAAAAAATAAAAATAAAAATTAAAAATTAAAGATATTTTTTAATTTATAGCCGTATTCTTTGCAATAACTTCAATGTTTATTAAATATTATTATTAAATAATTATTAGTTAATAATATTTTACTAAATATTGAATTTACTAATTGATTGCTCACTCATTAATTAGTTATAGATTAATGAAGCGAGTAAGGTTTTATTACAAAGTCGAATTTTAGATATAAAATTACTTTCATAAACCGGGCAAAAGCACACAAATTACAATTAGTTTTCAAAAAATGTTAGTCTTAGACTAACATTGCAATTAACAATTGTGTGAAAACTATAATTGCATTTTATTTGAGTGTCGAATTTTCAATATTGAACTGTTATCATTAATAGGACAAAAAATAATTATAAAATTAAAATAAATAAAGTTTTAATTGTTTTTAAAACTTATAATTAAGTTTAAAGTTTGTAATTTCTGTTTGTATTTTTGTCCTGATGATAGCACATATTGTGCCAATGTGATAGCACAGTTCTTTATAATTTAATTGCAATAAAAGCTGGAAGAAAGGAAACAAATTTTTATAGCAAAAGTTAAGAAAGCCGTTTCACAATTATCCAGCATGGTCGGTGGGAAATAAATTTCAATGCATGATTTAAATAAAAACTTATAGACGACTACACAACTAAAGTATATGGCACAATGTCTGATGCTGGTTATGCATAATCACACTATGACATAATGTCCGATGCCAATGACCTCAGTACAAATCTAACATAAGTACAAATCATTACAACAATAGTTTAATCTAAATATTTCAATTAAATATTTTCATTTTGTCAATCCAAACAAATTTCGTAATTGTAGATGATTAAGTAATAAATGATTAAGTAACATAAAACAACAACTTACTTGCAATCTTCGCTAAAATATTTAGCGGATCGAACTGCTATACTTTCGGGGACATCCAATAGTTCCTACATTTTGCTTGTTTTAGATAGAAACGGTTAATTTGAACATTGTTCACTCACCATAGCATAAGGTCCTGCACATGCGCATCCAGGTCTAGCTTGAATTCCAAATAGATCATTTAATAACACACCAATAAAATTATGGTGAATGAACAACTTATGATTTGGGTGAAAAACAACAAACGAGAAAACAGCAAGTCGCTCAGCGGTAAGAGATCCGAGTATTTTTATCAGAGAATTTGTTTTAAAACTATCGAGGAACAATTTAACAAGCTCTTGTTCTCTGTGATGGATGTAGCTTTCAGTTACAAACTTAAATACAAAAAAAATACATTTCCAGAATAACTACAATAAGCATATATTCTGAGAATACGATTTTAATATATAAATTATATTTAAATATTATATATTTAAATATTAATATTTTACATTTAATTTAAGTATTTAATATTTTATATATTATATACAAAATAAGATATAATTAATATTATATATTTAAATATTAATATGAAATATTAATATTAAATATTAATTTTATATTATATAACAACTTTAATGTTTAATTCAGTATATAACATTTGTTGCTGTATTTTATAAGTAGTGAAAATATATCAAAATTTAAATTTAAAATTTCAAGCTTTTGTTATTCAAACATTTAATAATTAAATGTGAACTGGGGCAGTAATTTTTCACTTAATGAAAGTGTAAAGAATCTGTAATTACAAAAGAATTTATAATTAAACATAACTTCAACATTATTTAATAAAATATTATTATGAATTGCCAATCTATTAAATAAATCTTATGTTTTATTTTTATTCAATCAATTGCAAAAAAGATGGTTACCTTTTGAGACTTGACCAGTTATATCAAATTCTTGATTTTAAAATGCAATCTCCTTATAAGATTTAAATTAATCCAAATTTTTTCAGAATACAAAATTAATAAACAAAATAATAAATAATTTCATTAATAACGTCTTTCTAAGAAGCTTAAAACTAGGATTGCTCAAAATCGAAGAAACCCGTTAACTCAATGCTAAAAATCAAAACAGGCACTTATTCTAAATACTTTTGTAGCGTCTTAACTTTAAACTTAGTGATTATGATTTTATTACTTTTTATTTTAAACCTTTTATTTTCAAAATATATAAAGTTAATAAATTTATTAATTTAAAATAGGATAGTAAATAATATACTCTGCATTATAATAAGAAATGATTCTTAAAGAAGAAATTAGTTTTATTCCAAAAATCTCAATATTTTGATAACTTACAGATTTTAATTGAAAAGCTAGCCCTGCTCTAATCGATCCAACAATTTCAGGAGTACCACCTTCTTCCTTTACAATAGGATCCTCAATGTATTTTACAATTGTTCTCGATACCTTAATTGTATAATTATAAATTGAAAGCTTAAGAGTATACACACAAATGAAACAGTTCCGCCAGAAGGGTTCGTAGGTATGACATTTGTGAATAAAAACTTTTTGGCAATCAGCAAACCTAAATGAAGTAGAAATTAATAGATATATTTGTCCGAACTTAAAATAAATATATATCGACAAATAATACGACACTTTGTTTATAATTTAAAGAAATATTTAATTTCTTTCGTTGTCAATTCATATTGTCAATCTGTATTTAATATTTTTATTTTTGATGATACACAACCTTCGTATTGAGCAATTATTTGTTGACTATAATTAATAGCTAATTTTCAATGTTACGACTACATGTTTTGATAAGGTTCAATTGTTCAAAATCACGGGCCGAATGCAACACAATAAATTAAATGAAATAACTAAGATTAAATAATCATTACAATATTTTGATTGTGATATATTATTTATAAATTTATTTATGGTCGTCATTAGCAACATTCGATATCAAGTAATTCAATCAAGTGAATGCGAATTGAAAATTTTAGAAATTATTATAAATTATATATCGCGTTAAATCAATTAGCGTTGTTCAATCAGTCATCAATAAATTACTTTCTCTAATAACTTATTCCTACACAAATTCACTTCGCAATGAATGTGTGTAGAATTCATGCGAAATGAATTCATTTTGCATGTTAACTTATTTTATTGTAATAGATGTTTGCAGTTTTAAACCTAGGATCACCGTTTCATGCATTAAACTATCAACACGGTTACTCAAAACGTCAATACAGTCAAATAAATGATTATATAAGTGATTTAAATTGAAATTACGATTAACCTCTTCAAATTAAAATTCAACATATGAATATTTATGGATTTGAACACTATGCTAGATCCAAAAAGAATAGATTACCTTCGAAGTTTACACTAAATAGAGCGAAATGGCCTTAAAAATAGAACATATATTGTTTAATCTCAGCTAAAATTGGGATATTTTACTCGTACATTCGTTCATCACACCCGAAAATAGCTTGCAACTCATCGAACATGCTAATCAGCTTAAAAAGTGATAAAAACACCGCAAAAGTATCAAGTATTTGAATCAACAATTTTAGAAAAATTGTTGATTTGAGGAAAGCCAATCCTGTAGGATAAAATCGTATAATTGTAAAGTAAGCAATCATGAGTAAATTGAATAATGCTAGGTCTGAACGATGTGATATATTAACTCAGAATGGTTCGTAGAGGACTAGATCATTAAAAAATCAAGCGAAAATCATCCGATTAAAAATCGGATGAGAGGTCGAAGGAGATGAAAACACTATATAGAGCCTTGCTACGAGAAATGAGTAGGTCGTTGTAAACTTTCGTGCAGGCGATTTCTGCGGAGTGATTAGAGTGGAAAGCGGATTGGAAAGGAGGATACAGATTGGATGAATCAAATCAGCTAGGTGAGTCTACGTATTTAATATAATAATCAAATAAACAAAACAATGCTGAATCAAAATTTAATAATTAAATAATAAAATAAATAATTGTTATAAGATTTTTTATAATTTAAATTAAGTTAAAATAAAAAATTGAAATTTTAAATAAAAGTCATTTTTATGAATTGACTAATAAATAACAGACAATTATTTTACAGTTTTCGAAATTCAATCAAAATAATTTAAAACAATATTTTTATTCAAATAAGTAAATTACAAAGTTATCTTGGATATTCGGACAGCTTGCGTCGTCAAAGACGACCATTTAGAGTTTGCTATGCCTGTCCTGGGACTCATGTCTCCACGACGACCTTCGGCAAATCACTCCACAAATAATCAACTAAATAATGCTTCTTTGTCGCTTCTGCAATCACCAACAATTAAGGAGGAGTCGGTAAATTTGTTTATTCGAGTTAATGAAATTATGGAAAATTGCAATTCCCTTTTCGGTCAAAAGAATGAAGTGTTAAGAAATAATATTATTAAACAAATGACGGAGTATCAGAGAACACTTTTAGAAAATATGTTTAAATGGGTATTTTATCAATTTCGTTTATTGGATAGTTCTAAATCTTTAAGCACAGATCCAAATTTATGCTACAATAAAGATAGCAACAATATGCTTTTACATTTGGCTACTCGTATCAGTAGTATTCGACGGGTTCGACTTCAGTTTGAATATAATGCAAGCCATCAAATACAGAATACAGATGGTCAAGCTGCGATACACATTGCAACAGTGGGAGATTATGCAGAAATAGTAGAGTTTATAATTTTATCGGAAGATTATTTGAATCGTATATGAATCTTACTACGTGAAACTACATGGAGCTATCCAAGTTGCGAAACAATTAAATGAAAAACAGCGTCAATGTGACAGGATTTATGCCTTGAACACGATCTATCATACAAAGAATTTGATGGAGCCGAATAAGCATGGTTGATGATGCCGTCCATAACGTTGAAATTTACTTATATGAATTCATATGTTGTTTACTATTATATAATTTTTAATATTAAAAAATATTTGTAATATCATGTTATTAATGTCTTTATTAATGATGATTTAATTGTTCAATACAACATTATCAGAAAATTAATTATAGTAATTTAATTGTCTTTATGGATAAATTTTCAAACGCTTATTTCTTACATTTTTATGTCAACACATAAAAATGATTTGTTAATTTGTTAAAATTTAAATAATTTGTTAACAAATTATTTGTTTAAAAAATATTTATTTTTAATCTCACTGTAAATAATGATTTATAAATACCTTATTTTAAACGTCAATAAAATGGACCTTTTAATCGATATTTTACTGAGGATTGTTTAAAAATAATTTTGCAAATAAATGTGCTTTTATAAATTTACCGCCGTTACTATAAGTGCTTCAAATATATTTGCGGTATTTACAACAAATAAGAATATTTTAGCAAAATATTCAATTATACTCAAGGTAAAATTTAATATTTACCAGGACTCTGCGGACCACCGACAAATTTATGGACTGAAATAAATATAGCATCTTTGCTCCCATAATGGGAAGGATTCATGTCGATCTTCAAATAGGGAGCACCACAAGCAAAATCGAAAAAAGCGAATCCGTCGTAAAAATGAATGATCTCAGCAACTCGTACGGTGTCAGTCAAAATGCCGGTAACATTGCTCGCGGCACTTATTGATCCAATAATAATATGACCTCTGCTGTGATAGTATTGACATTGCCTCGTTAGCATATTCAAATCTAAATATCCATTTTTATCCAAACCAATTTTGATAACAGCCTACAATAAATAAAAAAATCAATTTTTATTTATTTATTAAAATAGATATACAATATATATCTATCGCTACTGTTTTCAATGATAGGATGTATTTTACAATAAAAAAATTGATGACAATTTTTTTCGTGCATTTAAAGAATGTTGCTCTTTACGAACTATTTCTTATCCTTTAATCGCCTATCCGGACAATAAAGAATAAGTAATCGGATCATTATATGCACTAAGCTTTTCGGATAGAATTTAAAGGTTTATACATTTGTTAACACGTTTCTCTGTTGTTGTGAAATTTTTTTAAATAAATGTATTTTATACTCTATCTTATTGAATAGGCTCAAATCGAAATATTTACAGGCAAGATATCTCGTATTCAGCCTTTGAATAGTATCAAGAGAAACATTTAAACCGGGACCATATAAATAAGTGATACCTATCTTTACAAAAACCCATTCGCTGCTTGATTAAAATAATATTATCGTATTTAATTTACTAAAACTATATTTTTATTTAAGGTGTAACATGTGATAATAATAAAAACTTATTTCTAAACAGATGCATTATTTAAGTAATTTAAAATTTAACCTTTTAAATTTAATTTTTAATTTTATAAATATTTTTAAATAAAACTTTATTTACTTTGTTCCTGTTTTCACAGTTTGACTGTTGGTTCGAACCAGTCCAAAATCTAATGGCGTTTATTACATTACATGTAAACGACTGTATTAATATTTTATATTTTTTAATATATTAAGTTTATTATATTTCGTTACGTCTCCTGGCAATGCTTTATTAATCATTAACAGACTCATTGGAATACTTAGTACTTTAAGTAATTTTTAAAGTCAGCTTTATTAGTTTCTTTGCATACACTAAAACTTTGAGCCAATAAACTACTTAAGCTAAAATTTTATTGTAAAACTTTTGAGTTGTTTTAAATTAATTGATGATTACTTTATTTAATAATTTTGATTTTAAATATTTTATAAATATCGTTTATAAGCTTCACTGTTGTTTGCGAATAATCTAAATATATGTTTTTCAATTCAATATAATTTTAAATAGATACTTAAGTATAAGGCGCTTAAAATGAAATGTTTAAAATTAATATAATTAAATATTTATAACATGACATTGCTTACGTGAACTTTGGCATTTTCCCATGGCAAAAGATTCGAATGGTGTTCATACGTAGCAACCATTACCACCTTAGCAATAAATAATTAGTGAAAAATCATAAAATTCCAATGCACAATTTTAATACTGCAAATAAGATGCCTAGCCTTTCCGACTAGACTAACCATCCAGTACAATTAGAAATTCGTCGGTTAGTGAAACCTTCAATTTAATGAATTTCTGAAACCTCGTTTTCCGAGATGCACATTTTTCGATGATCAGAAGATACATTCGATGATCAGAAAATCATAGAATCAGTGCTAGTGATCTTATCGATTACGTGCCAACTTTTCAGTAAACATTCAAAATTCAAATCTTTATTTAAATCATATTAAATAAAGTCATATTCAAATCATATATTAAAATCATATTCAAATCATATATTAAAATCATATTCAAATCATATATTAAACTTTATTAAAGTGATAATACATGATTTCGTAATGCTACTTGATTATACGCATGTGCGATGCGTATATACAAATATAATTTTTAGTTTACGAAATCAAAACAATATTTATTATTGACGAAACAAAACATACAAACGTATAACATAAGATATCAGTTGTTTATACCATCAGGACAAAATTTTTTTAATTATAATAAAGAATTGAAATCTATATGTAATGATGATATTAGAGACATTGTAGAAACTGAATGTAATTGCAAAAGTCTTAATTTTGATAAAATTAATGAACATATATGTTCATTTAAATGCTTACTTAAATGCTTACTTTGATAAGCTGATTAACAGTGAAAGCTTAAATACATCTAAGTTTAATATATTAATATATTTGAAAATATTATATATTTGATGAAATTAAAAAAGAAAATAACAAGCAATTATAAAAGGAAAGATTAAATTAATAAAGATATGTATACATAACTAACTAATTTAAATGAAAACTATGTAATAACACCAATTGATTAAGCTAGTAATAACTTTGTCTTCATATGCAAAAAGCTTTATTATGATATACTGATGAAAGAGGTTAATTATAACGATTTAAATGTAAATCCAACATATGAACGTAGTGATTTAAATTTAGAAACAATTATTACAAGTCATTGTTTTATAATGAATTTAGAAGGGTATAAAAATTGAACAAGATAATAAAACTATACCTATATTATATTGGAATTCAAAATTACATAAAAATCCAATAAAACCTAGGTTCATATGTAGTGTGTTTAAATGTACATTAAAACCACTTAATACTGGTATAAATTAATACTGGTTTAAAACACTATTTCAGTGTTAATTCTACAAAAGAATTTTTAGAACAGACAAAAGGAATAAATTTTCAAAATATAAATCCATACGATTTTATTACGCTTTGTACAAATCTAGATTTAGTAGATATTAAAGAAACGTTAAAAAAATTAATTAATCCTATATTCGGAAAAATATATACATATATATGTTATAATAATTATAACGCCTATCTAACAAAAATTAAACCATCAAGTAAATATAAATATATGGATAAAATTGAATTAATAGAATCCTTAAATATTTTGATAAATCAAAATTATTTAAAAGTAGGGATATCTATACTTAGACAAGTAAAAGGTGTTCCAATGGGTGGTAATAGTAGCCCAATTATGGCTGACTTATTTTCAAGCTTTATCGAATATGAATTTGTTCATAAGTGTTTAAAAAATAAATCTAAATTATATAAAGATATGAAATATATGTTTCGATACATTGATGATATATGTGTATTTAATTCTAATAATTTTTATTCAATTAGTGAGCACATTTATCCAGAAAGCCTTATTCTTAACAAACCAATATTAATGATAAATAATATATATATATATCTTGATATGAACATTAGATTAGAGCCATTGCTCTGTTAAGACAATTAAATGCGTTCCTTGCATCAAACATTTCAAACTAAATCTAAACAATATAAATATATGAATTATGTGTTTCGATACATTGATGATATATGTGTATTTAATTATAATAATTTTTATTCAAGTAGTGAACAAATTTATCCAAAAAGCCTTATTCTTAACAAAACCAATATTAATGTTAAAGAAAGTGTATATCTAGGTATGAACATTAAATTAACATTAACTAAAACTACTATTAATTTATATCGTAAAGATGACATATTTAAATTTACAAGAAACATATTTTTGCATGAGCATTCATGCATACCATATAATATAAAATATAATACATTAAATAATGAAATTTTAAGAATTGCAAAAATTTGTAACGATATTGTTTGTCTTCAAAATCATTTCAATAATTTAATAGATGTATATTTTAAAAATACCACAGAAAATAATAAAATATATAAATCAACACAATAAAAATAAAAATAAATTTAAAATAATTATCGGAAAATTTTTATAGACGGATTATAAAATACAAATTTTTTTCATGGATAATAATAATCAATGTTAATCCAAATTTATCAGAGGAATACGGACGGAAATCTTATGGCATAGCAGTTCTTCGTAATGACCTATAATCCTTATTCTGATACAACGTCTGTTATTTTGTCAATTTAAAAAATTGGCTTTTATTTTAAATTTCAATTTTTTATTTTAACTTGATATAAATTATATAAAATCTTCTAACAATTTTTTAATATTGACATTTATTTATATTTATTTATTTTCTTAAACATGCAGAATTTCAAATACTTGAGAATAATATTTTAGTTTTATTTTACTAAATCGCTGTTTTCGCCAAAATTATAGCAACATTAAAAATAACTGACGTTGATCCATAATTTTACTTAAAATTTGGAACAGGATGATTAAACATAAATTTATTTTTATATTTCGCTAGCTGCTGATAGTATCATCAATAACAAAACGTTAAATGTTTTTAAATTTTTTATTAAACGTTTTGTTTCTGGTAATTCTAGCAACAGCTTTCGAAATATAAAGATAAATTAATGTGTTAATTTTGGATTCCTAATCCAAAATTCCAATATTAAGCAGCATTTGCTTTTCTAGCTGCAATGCATAAAACCGTAATGTATATGAAAATATCCGAGTTCAACAATATTAATCTGTCAAGTGAGAAGTACTATTTAAATAGTTTGTTTCTAATAAGATCAGTACAAAATCAGAACAAAGTTCTAAAAATATTTTTTAATTTAAATACGTACTGCACTAGTCAAGTCAATTTCTTTGGAAGCTTTTAGCACACTAATCATCTTGGCTATTGCAGCTGTACTTCCGGATCCAGTAAATATTACAATATCATTGTCGTTTCCATTCACACAATGCCTTATGATCTCTCGTGCATCTTCTCTGAATTTGTTTGTTTGAATAGATGAATCTGAGGCATCACTATGGGTATTCGCATACATCGGTAATACGTATTTCTTTATGTAGCCTTCAATAAAAGTTAACGGTTTTCCAGACGCTACAAAATCGCAGTAGATCACTAAAAGTATTGTTCATTCATTGAAAAATAATCAAACAGCTCGTTTATTGTACTTCTTCGAGGACCAAACGGCTGATTTATTACCATATCCTTCCCTATTATTCCCTCATAAATAAAATTGCACATTTCATATGGATCGTACTTGTATCCAATTCGACTGTCATCTTAAACGACGCAATAATTTTATTTTTTTTTATTATTATTTTAAAATTCGATAAAATTTACAAAATAAAATTTACGGTGATTTCGCTTTACAGCTCAAATAAATAAGGGAAATTGTATGTACAAATGTTAAATTTACAATTTAAATTCGTACAGATCAATAATTTTAATTAAAAGATTATAATCAATAATCTTCGAAATAAATAAATTGTGTTTTGGCAATAAACGAAATATCATGTTGTACACGTCTCACCATGATTCTACTTTAACTGTTTAATTAAGTCAAATTATTTAATTTTTCTCAGGTATCTTATTCCAGAGAACCAATTTTTGGATTTGCATATTTGTAATTTTCTATTTCTCAAACACTGAGAGGTGGCAATGGGTCATAAATCTTCTCAGATTAAGACAAATTAAATAGTTAATAAACTAAAATGTCTTTATATAACTAATACCTCGATAAATACTTTGTCAAGGTAATTAAAATATAGATATCATTCTACAAATTAAATAAGCTAACTGAGTCTACGTATTTTATATTGCAAATTACAAATAATGCAAAATATAAGTTAAATAGTTAAATAATAAAAAATTCATTAATAATAAATAATTGTTATAAGATTTTAAACTGAAATTAAAAATAAAAATCAATTTTTATGAATTGACTAATAGATAACAAACCATATATCAAAATAAAGATTAGAGATCATCAGGAGGAACTGCTATGTTACCACGTTTCGACCCCTAAATCCTCTACCCAACATTACAGCGGGGACAAATACATGCTAATAATATATTTCCTCTGATAAAACTATCTGGTATCTTATTCTAATACAAAGTATATTATTTATTATCCATCCATAAAAATTTGCCACTTAAGAGTTTAAATTTATTCTTTATATTATTGTGTTGATTTATATATTTTTCTATTTCCTGCTTGATATTATTTTTATAGTAACCTAGTTTAAAATATGCATATATTAAAGTATTTAAATGATTTTGAAGACAAACAATATCGTTACAAATTGTTGCAATTCTTAAAATTTCATTATTTAATGTATTATATTTTATATTATATGGTATGCATGAATGCTCATGCAAAAATATGTTTCTTGTAAATTTAAATGTGCCATCTTTACGATATAAATTAATAGTAGTTTTATTTAATGTTAATTTAATGTTCATACCTAGATATACACTTTCTTTATCATTAATATTGGTTTTGTTAAGAATAAGGCTACCTAAATAAATTTGTTCACTAATTGAATAAAAATTATTAGAATTAAATACACATATATCATCAATGTATCGAAACATGTATTTTATATATTTATATAGTTATGAACAAATTCATATTCTATTCTATTAAGACAAATTAAATAATTAATGAACTAAAATGGCTTTATAATGGCTAATACCTCTATAATACTTTGTCAAGGTAATTAAAATATAGATATTATTCTACAAAGAATGCATTTATTTGCAAAATTGGCTTTGCGTAAAAGAAAAATTATAAAAATTTAAAATTTTAAAAATTCTTTTTAAATAATGCTTACTTTCAGTAATGTTTTTATACAATCTTAACAAATTTATGTCGCAATGTATGCTAGGCTTGATGTATTATTAAGAAAATTCATTTAATTATTAAAATTCACTTTAGAAAAATTGATTTTAAAAAAACAATTTTGTTAGATAGTCAAACATTTAATTCAATCATTATGAATCAAATATATGTTATGCAAATTTAAATTTAATTATTTATATGGTAAATTAATTATAATTATCATATAATTAATTATTATATATAGAATTAATTATCAATTATAGTCAACTAATATTAATTATAAATGAATTAATTATTTTAAGTATATAGCTAATTAAAAGAAAATTACCTGTTTGATTGTATGCTTTGTTTTGCTTTTCACTGCGTGACGTTGGTTTAGTAAAAGCTATTGTATTATCGTTTTGATCATAGTTTGCTTTTCTCCATTGCACTCCATTTAATACGTCAATGAATCTCTTTGCTAAATCCATTGCTTCGTCAGATATTATCTGTTGAATAATAGTGATTTGTTAAACGGTAATTTTTATTATATTTTTAATACATTTTGAGAAGAATACGAGCGAGGACTGTAACTCCGTTTTGCTCTTGACTTAAAACGAAGAAAGTAAAATAAAAATAACTTATTAACAACCTGTGATGATTTTGGTAAGTGCATTTCTCGTAAAGATTCAACCACTTTTGATACGTCTTCATCTTCATCGCTATAAGACTAAAACATTTAAATAAATTAAATTATGATGTAAATTTGCAAGGTTAAAATTTGAGTTATGTAAAAATTTAAATCTTAAAATTTATTATGCGTACATATTTAGAATATTAATAGACTTTACAGCCTATAAAAGCCATAAACGCTGTGGATAGCAACTTTATATATCCCTATCTAGGACTCTCAAATTGAGTCCTTTTTGCAAGAATTAAAAAATGCCTGATATTTTAATAAAGTAATTTGCTTTACCATCTAAGGCTTTTAGTCTTCACATGCAATTAAAATAAATATAATTAATATTTATTAATATTTATATTTATTAAATATAAGATTATTAAAATTATTAATATTAATTTATGAAATATAAAATAAATAATTGTTATTTGATTTTCTATAATTTAAATCAAGTTAAAATAAAAAATTGAAATTTTAAAATAAACGTCATTTTTATGAATTGACTAATAAATAACAGACGTTGTATCAGAATAATAATTAGAGGTCATCAGGAGGAACTGCTATGCTATCAGGTTTCGGCCTCTGTTGATTTGTGTATTTTACTATTTTCTGTTTGTAGGTATTTTTATAGTAACTAGTTTAAAATATGCATCTATTAAATTATTTAAATGATTTTGAAGAAAACCAATATCGTAAAATACAGGCCAATAATATGTAAATAAAAAAATAGGAATAGTCTAATTTGACTTGAAGCTTTAATTGATTACCGTACGCTGAAGATTATGTCTTAGTTAATATCAAAATACTATGTTTTAATGAATTATATGTTTCCGTATAAATTCAAAGAAATCATTTTTATATAAATATCAAAAGTGTGTAATTATGTCGTTATTAAACTAAATATACAAGTCTAAAAAATCTTTCCAAGTAGCGAATTCTTTTCAGTACCTCATCGCTATCATCTCCATACTCTGAATAATATACTTCATCTTCATCATCTTCATCATCAAAATCTTCTTCTTCCATGTAAGTTCCATATTTGGGATCAAAAAAGGCTTTGGTGTAATTTAAATGCATAGGAATTTTCGATCTCGACTGACGACGCATAATCGCAGATATTCAAGAATCTGTAAAGTGTAATTTTAAAGTAGAATTTACAAATTATTTTTGTAATTTACTTTTAATTGCATATACACAAAACAAATATGTTTTTAAATAGTTGATACTGATCTGTTATTGATAAATAATTATTGGAGCTGGATCATAGGAAAGAAGAAATTATTTTTGATATTTCGCTAACTTCTGTTAGCATCTTCAGATGCTAACAGAGGCTACATACTTTCGGGAATGCATACATTCAGTTTTTCTGTCTGAGCTTATATTACCGGGATAATGAAAACATGAAATGCTTTTAAATAGTTGAAACTTATCCATTATTGAATTAAAAATTATCTATTAATTTTCATTATTATTAAAAACTACCTAAGTAGTTACCTAGGTAATTTTCTGAAGATGCTAGCAGTAGTTAGCGAAATATTAAAAAAATTTCTTCTTTCCTTTGATCCAGCTCCAATAATTATTTACAAATATTTGATTATCTGATTAAATAATTTTCGAAACCATGTTATATATCCTCAATTAGATAATTCACAATATAACTAAAATAAAATGTTTATAATATAATGTCAACGAAACATGTTGCTGAAGAAACATCAACATCATTTACAGATAAGTAATATTTATCTGTAATATTTATGTAATACCTGTAATGTTAAAAAAATGTAACATTTAGAAAATATTATAGCTAAATACAATTTACAAGTAAAATAGAGTGCTTTTATATTAACTACAAAGCAAATCACAAATGGATCATCAGCATTTTGCATTTATAAATACCAGATAATATTAATAATACAAGATGTAATTTGAGCAGTATCAAACCCCAATTCTCTCAAGAGAACATAGAACTTTGTTGGTTTAAATCAGCCTAGCCCTTCCCCCTTTAATCCAGTTGTTGGGAATACAAGCTATTGATGAAATCCAATTAGCTCGAAACGGTGAATTATCATTTGCGACAATCTCGTTGTAACAATTCTTTCGTGGTGCTAATAAACTGATATAAAGTATTAATATTATATAATATATATTTAATTATATATTATATTATAAATAATATATATTATATATTATATATAATATAATATATATAAATATTATATATTATTTATTATATTTATTATATAATATATTATATATTTATACTAAATAATATTAATATATTTGAATGAATGAAAATGCCTTTATTAATAACTTCGAAGCAGCTATCTTAGCTTCTACTACCTGAGGCTATAGGGAGCCACCCTTACAATATTTTTGGCTGTAGGGTGTTACTCTTCAGCCAAATAATATAATATATTAAATAATTAATATATTATAAATATATTAATTAATATAATACAATATAATAATATATTAAGTATATTGTTGTATCGATCACTCATTATAGACTTGCGAAATACAGTTTGAATCGTTTTTTATTGGAGCTTTCGACCAAACGGTCCTTGTCAACAGATAAAAAAATCAAACAGAAATATTTTTTATCTGTTGACAAGGACCGTTTGGTCGAAAGCTCCAATAAAAACGATTCAAACTGTATTTCGCAAGTCTATAATGAGTGATCGATACAACAATCTAATCAAAGACTTGCACGCAACTACGTCTATTTAAGTATATTATTAAATTTAATTAATATTAAATATAATAATATTAAATATAATATATATGATTGTAGATATTAACTAACCGAGCCAAATTCAAAAACAAAATGACAAAATGTATATATTTTTTAAAGCTTTCGGCGTAAGCCTTCTTCAGGTATTTACTGAAGAAATATATATACGAGACAATATTAATAAGAAATTAATATTTATAAATTTAATTTATGCATAACCAATGATAACCAACTAATTTATGCATATTGATGTAAATAATATTTATCCTTCAAAATATATGCTAATTTAGTACAGAAAACTCAAATAAAAAGAAATAAAAATAAAGAAATTTATAAAAATAAATATTTTACATAAATATAACTATTCTAATAAAAATAAAACCAAAAAAATATGATTTTAATATTTTAATTATTTTGATTTATAAATAAACAAACATTTGTCAGATACTGATAGTTTAAGTACTTTTTATTCTTTCAATATTCTATTTCATACAAAATTTCCTCGGTATCATGAGAGAACCTTCTATATCATAACGTCTCAACCTGATATAGAGTGGATCTCGTGACGAATATGGCTCTTACAAGATAAAAAGCAAAATACCTTTGGTACATCTGTGTTTGGACAATGTGATTATAAACTCATTTTATCAGCTAGATATGATTTATGAGATTTTCGAGATAGTTATTAATTTATTTGATTTAATATCGAAAACTCAACTAAGATAAATTTGAGTGTGATATATAAAAGCTAAAAGAAATTTGTAAAGATTTAGCAATTGTACAAACTGTTAATACAAACTGTTAATGTGGATATAGAATACACATTAATTTATAAATGTTCCTAAAAAGTACATGTCTATTATATATAGAGAAAATGGTGTTTCTTGATTGACTGAACTTTGATTCACTAATTTCAGTCATTATGTAAGTTCAATACGAACACTTCAGCATCGAAATGATGAGTACCCGGCAACACTCATCAGTAGAATGAGGTACACACTGGTCGTTTCGGTTGCCTGTGTGACATTGTGAATAAAGGCGTTTCCGACACTTTGCTTAATTGTCTGAGGCTTACGCTCTTTACCAGATCGAATTGCTGTGCGGACCATCCTTAAACACTAGGCAGAGGTTGTTGCTGAATTGTCGCTGCACTCGTTGGATCCTAAATGGATACGGCAGGTATAATAGTAGTGCACGGATGTGCTGAGTAGAACAACGGTCCAGGATTTCTTACGAAATACGGCATTTATACTAAATGGTGTTGCTTGATAGACTGGACTTCGATTCACGACTTTCAGTCACCATGTCACTTCTAGACGACCACTTCAGCATCGAAATGATGAGTACCCGGCAACACTCATCAGTAGAATGAGGTACACACTGGTCGTTTCGGTTGCCTGTGTGACATTGTGAATAAAGGCGTTTCCGACACTTTGCTTAATTGTCTGAGGCTTACGCTCTTAACCAGATCGAATTGCTGTGCGGACCATCCTTAACACTAGACAGAGGTTGTAGACAATGCAAAGGTCGTTGCTTAGCTAGGATTCCATTGGAAGGCGGCAGTATGTTGAAATGCGGCAGTATGTCATCAATAGCTTGTATAATGTTGAGATGCCTTTTAAGTATATCACAAGGCAGCCGAAACGACTGATGGTAGTTCACTCTACTGATGAGTGTTGCCGGCTACCATCAGCTCGTCTAGGAGTGATAAGGAAGTCTGCTCTGCATGTAATCGAACTCCGGCAAAATCTACGATTATGAAACTGAAGCTTTTTAGCTCCCGGACACAGTTTTACACATTATGCGGTTAAATTGTAAACAACGTATCCGATAAAGGGATCTTGTAAAAAAGCAAGCAGCACCAGCAATAAAAATTCCTGCCGAATAAAATAAGGATGATCCGGAAAGCACGTTGTCAGTTTAAAGATGCTATGCCCATGCTACTACGTTAGTGAATTCTCGGAGATGCCTTTTAAATATATCACAAGGCAGCCGAAACGACTGATGGTAGTTCACCCAACTAAAGAGTGCTGCCGGCTACCATCAGCTCGTCTAGGAGTGATAAGGAAGTCTGCTTCGCATGTAATCGAACTCATGTTTTTGGCAAAATCTACGATTAGTAAACTGAATCTTTTTAGTTTCCGGACACAGTTTTACACATTCTGCGGTTAAATTGTAAAAAACGTATCCGATAAAGGGATCTTGTGAGTAAGCAAGCAGCGCCAGCAATTAAAATTCCTGCCGAATAAAAAAAGGATGATCCAGAAAGCACGTTGTCAGTTTAAAGATGCTATGCCCTTGCTACTACGTAAGCGAATTCTCGGAGATGCCTTTTGATATATCACAAGGCAGCCGAAACGACTGATGGTAGTTCACACTACTGATGAGTGTTGCCGGCTACCATCATCTCGTCTAGGAGTGATAAGGAAGTCTGCTCTGCATGTAATCAAACTCCGGTGTTTGGCAAAATCTACGATTATATATATTGTTTCGTATGAGATCATGAAGATCGAATGAAATCGGTACTGGTGATCCTTTGATGGATGCTTATTTATGTATTGAATGGTTGCTAGGTCACACGAGGTGACTTTCGCATTGAAAACCAGCTACAGAATCCTTCCTTCATGATATCCAATTCCATACACCCTAACTACTAACGGCACCATTGCCTTGGTTCAACTATTCATTACAGAAATAAGAATCCATCAAAGGATCACCAGTCCCGATTTCAATCGATCTTCATGATCTCATACGATAATATATATATATATATATATATATATATATATATATATATATATATATATATATATATATGGATCATGTGAGAAAGCAAGCAACGACAGCAATTAAAATTCCTAAATTTCTATCGAATAAAATAAGGATGATCCGGAAAGCACATGATTAGAATAAAGAAGCTAGGTCCATACTACCCCCACTTTAGCAAATTCTCGAGCATGTGCCTTTTTAATATATCACAGGGCAGCCAAAACGACTGATTGTAGTTCACCCCACTGATGAGTGCTGCCGGCTACCATAAGCTCGTCTAGGAGTGATAAGGAAGTCTGCTTCGAATGTAATCGAACTCATGTTTTTGACAACATATATAATTATGAAACCGAAGCTTATTAACTCTCGAAGCAGAGTTTAACTCTCGAAGCAGAGTTATTTGCTCTTTATTGATTATATACAAACTTCACTTCGATTTTATACCAAGGTATTATTTGAGGTATTCACTTTTGCTGGGACCCTCGAGGAGAACTTGTTTATATTTGAATAAATATTATTACACCAGAAATAATAAAAAAATAATATTACACAATTTTGCTGATGTAATATTATATATAATAATTTATAATATATATGATGTTGTTTGCTCTTTTGCTCTTTATTGATTATATACTAACTGTGCTCCGGTACTAATTCTAATCGACAACAACATCAACTTCAAAATATTTATGTAGTTAGTCCTTTCAAGTACTACACCGTTTACTAGATAGATTGTCCGTTTAAAATTTATATTTTGGCTTACATTATTGCGGCTTGCAAACACGATTTACATTTCATTCATTTCGGTAATTTGAGCAAAACTTTAGAATAAAGCAGAAATAAAAAAATTAGTTTTTATGAAAATAATTTATTGTTCTATTGTGAGAATGGCGTTATAAACAAAACAACATTATGACTTTACAAAAAAACATTATGACTCATTAACCTTTGTTTGTTTAAAAAATTCACTATTCGATGAAAGTGATATCATTAAAGATTTTTGAACTGAGAAAGTTTATAACATTTTGTAGTGAAATATAATATAACAAGGCTATTTGAATTTTATGAACTTTGCAAAACACCTAAACTCAGCCAAATTTGAAGTCAAAGTTTTCCATATCAAATTTGATACGCCTTGAATTGATGAAAACCTGCATTTCATAATTGACGAAAGAAATCATATTGATTGTAATGGTGTAGCTTATATGTTTGGGCTTAAATAATAGTTTCAAATAATTTTTTATACCGATTTCTTGTAGCAAAACTTTATGATATTTATCAAAAATGCTGCATCTGCATTTGAAAGTTTGCACTCGATGACCTAATCTGTTAATATGAAATAACGTCGATTACACTAAACGTTGAAGTTCACAATTTAATGTGAATTGATTTAACGAAAATATTGATAGCTAAAAACTTCCAGAATCTATATAATTTAACTTTATTAAAATCAATTTAGATTTTAATTTATTGGGTATAAATAAAATCGAATAAATTGATAATTATTGAGTATAAAAGTATTTTAAGAACTTGGAAAGTCTCAAATGAATAATAACTTTATAACCAGAATTTATATTTATATTATAAATTAAATATTATATATTTAATTTAATATTATATTATATATTATAATATATATTATAATATATATTATAAAAATAATATTTAATAAAAATAAAAACAAGAACATAGGTGTTATTTGAAAATTAATTTATCGATACTTTTTAAGTATCTGACTCATTTAATACAAATGTGTTTTAAAAATCATAAAAATATCTTGGTAGTTATTAACATGGGCAGTCAATACTTTATTTTCAAATTGAGTACGATTTTATGTAAAAATTTAACATTCAGCCAATCAGTACAGAATTGGTGAAAACAAGTAACATCAATTTGGATGCCATGTCGATAATTTTTACAACAAATCTTCTGTGTTGTTAAAAATAGTGCAAAGGGAAACATTTAAACCGGGACCATATAAACAAGTAACACCTCTCTTGGCAAAAGCCCAGACGCGTCTTGTTAAAATAATATTATCGTATTTAAGATAATTTACAAAAAAAAATATAATTTTATATTTAATTTTATTTAGATTTATATTTAAAATTTTATGCTGCTTTCTATTTACAGACGCTGCTTGATTAAAATAATATTATCGTATTTAAGATAATTTACAAAAAAAATATAATTTTATATTTAATTTTATTTAGATTTATATATATAAATATAATTTTATGCTGCTTTTTATTTACAGACGCGTCTTGTTAAAATAATATTATCGTATTTAAGATAATTTACAAAAAAAATATAATTTTATATTTAATTTTATTTAGATTTATATTTAAAATTTTATGCTGCTTTCTATTTACAGACGCTGCTTGATTAAAATAATATTATCGTATTTAAGATAATTTACTAAAAAAAATATAATTTTATTCACTGTGTAAACATGTGATAATAATAAAACTTATTTCTAAACAGATGCATTATTTAAGTAATTTAAAATTTAACCTTTTAAATTTAATTTTTAATTTTATAAATATTTTTAAATAAAACTTTATTTACTAAAGAAAATAAAATTAATACATGAAAAACATCTTGATACTTTTCGAGTTCTAGTTTGCTTTGTTTGTTGAGCAAAAGTATGCGTGTTCCTGTTTTTGTTTCGAACCAGTCCAAAATCTAATGGCGTTTATTACATTACATGTAAACGACTGTATTAATATTTTATATTTTTTAATATATTAAGTTTATTATATTTCGTTACGTCTCCTGGCAATGCTTTATTAATCATTAACAGACTCATTGGAATACTTAGTACTTTAAGTAATTTTTAAAGTCAGCTTTATTAGTTTCTTTGCATACACTAAAACTTTGAGCCAATAAACTACTTAAGCTAAAATTTTATTGTAAAACTTTTGAGTTATTCTAAATCAATAGATGATTACGTTATTTAATAATTATGATTTTAAAATTATAATTATTATTTATTAATTAATTAATTAATTTATTAATTATTATTTATATCATTTTCTAAAAATAAATTATAAAGCTGGCACATGGTACACTTATTTTTCTCTGATCAATTTTGTAACTATTAATTTTGCAGTATTTTGTACATAATGTCTCTATTCAACAGTATGCAAATAGCCTTGCTAATTTTGTTTTCAATAAAGGTTTATCTCCTGATTTGAAAGTGAATAAAACAGTTATATATGTATAACTATAACATATAACATATATGTTATATATGTATATATGTTACAGTTATGAAACCATATTACAAAATTGCAGAATGACTTACAATATAAGAATGAATCGAAGATATGAATTATTGATTACTTAAACAAAATTAAAGTTTACAGTCAAAGTAACAGTTCTCCTTGCCGTTTTGGCAGCTATCAACACAATCGAATAAATTCGATCATTACTATTTCAAAGCAAAGCAAGTATGGGATTATTTGAATCAGTTTCATTGAATAGATTTTCAATTCTTAACATAAATATTGTTGAAAAATTTTTTTATCGATTGTTTGAGCAATAAATATTTGGGTCAGTTAAATTACAGTTTTATGTGAACTCAATTCATGTAGCATCCGTTCGTTCATATAAATTCATATTTCATCCCTTTGTTCTATAGGCGGATTAGTTTCTTTGAGTATTGAAGATCTTTGTCAAACTTTACTGAGATTCGTTTTCTTTTAGATACTGCATTATATTTCTGAAGAGTGGAATATGGCCTATTTAGACTAAATTCCTTCATGCTAGGTTGCCAATCCAGCTATATCGTTTTGGATGGCATTCGTTATTCTTTATATCAATATATCTTAATTTTATATTTAAGGCTAAAATAAAGATAATAATAAGTCGATCATGACGGTAAATCTCTCTTGAGACAATTCCAAGTCATATACTATCTCCAATGCTATAAAATCTTTCTATTTCTGAATTAGCACCCGCGTCTTATTCGGTTTCC
Source organism: Pomphorhynchus laevis (assembly GCA_012934845.2). Lineage (NCBI taxonomy): Eukaryota > Metazoa > Acanthocephala > Palaeacanthocephala > Echinorhynchida > Pomphorhynchidae > Pomphorhynchus > Pomphorhynchus laevis. The sequence goes on from WNNJ02002737.1 coordinate 35,186, forward strand.
TTCTTTATTAATTGTTTTGCAAGCTTAGCAGTCTGATCATTGAGAACATTTTTAAACCACTCCATTTCAGATTCAATAATTAGTCTTTCTGACAACACTCGTGAGCATTCAATAAGTGCTTGGCATATATGCCCTCTGACCTCTACAATACAGCTACATGTATTGATTGTCTATGGAAAATCCTCTACTTTAATAAAGGTAGTTGGTAATTGACATAATTATTTTGCCCATAGTTTCGTTTTCTGGTAGATTGCAAATAATTATTCTTAATTATTTTAACACGTAAATAATTATTAGTCCTAAAAATTCATAATCGAAAAGGCGGACATCAGCATAAAGCCTGGTATTAAGTTCATGACGCTAAAATGTGATTTTTCGCTACTTTTAAAACTAAATGAAATCATAAGTGCCTTTTATTTAGATCTAGTAACTCAATAAAATAACTTTTTATAACTGAGCTTTTAAGAGAGAAAGTATTTCGTGTATTCATACAAATCAGGATTAATAAATTTTCAAATATCTCGATTTAAAGCTGTTTTTCTTAATATACTTTGTTACAAAATATACCATGTTGCAAAGTTTGTTGTACACCAGAAGAAACCACATACTATCGGCTACACGTTTATTAAATCAGTATGCATGGAAATTGCTCAATTTTTGCTTTGACTTAATGAAGTTAAGGAAGTGAATGAAGTTTTGTTGTCTGTCGATACTGTTAAAGACAATCACGATATTTCCAGCTATATTTTTTGCGATATTTAGATTTAAAAACTTTTATTGGCTGAAACGCTGCGCTTTAGATCGACGAAATATACAAATGTGGGTGATTATGTTAATGATTATTATAATTATTTAATTATTATAATTATAATTATTTCTTCTTGTTTCTTCAAACCAAGAAGAAACTGCAGTGCTCATCGAATCAAGCGAATGTATCACATTAATTATAATTTTATAATTATTAAGATTGAGTAAAAATAAATCTTATAGTTTTATCTATATATACTTTGTCAAATAAAACAAACAAACATTTAATTTAAAATTTATTAGTCAATTTGAGCTTTTGTTGTGACACGAGATTCCAAGAAGAATTTTGCTGTATTGTTAGAGAGAGTAAATGTTACGGATCACTGCTCTTGATAATCATATTACAGCAATCAAATTGCAACATCATATTGGAAACACGGTCGAAGACTGAAAGAAGAGCAATTCCTCAAAATGTTATCAAATCTTTGCTCTAAAATTTGGCATGTTATCTATTAACCAATTCATAAAAATGCTGGATTATTGAAGTTCTTTTAAAATTAATTATTAATTCATTAAATTATTTATTAAAGTATTAAAGATATCTACAAATAAAAAATAAAGATGGCATAAAATTAGGTGAAACGCAATTGATAAAGTCACGTGAAGATTGCATCAATATCTTCACTCGACTCCTTATCTCCCTCAACCATTTCTTTGGTACCGTAAAGCTTTAATTTTAATTTATAAATAATATAAAATATGTACACTCAATTAGCTGATCTACTAACGTAAATATTATATTATTAATAACATAAATATTATGCCGGCTGATGTTTCACACTTTCGACGTGGTAGACTTATATGTTCCTCCAGTGATTTGTATGCTGATTGGATAAATGTTATTACGTATAGTTTGATAGAGAGAGTGGTTTCCAATATGGGCAATCAAAAAGCCCTTATAGTCCAGCCATTTCGAGAAGTCGCATAGTTGGTCCTTAGAAAAAGATGAATTATTTAGACATTCCTTACATAAATAATAAATGGAATTCTCATTTATCCAATTTTATTTCCAAGAATTTGATGAATGGAAATACGAATGGAGTTTACAGTTTTAATAGAAAATTGCCTAAAATGCATAACTTATTAAAGCTTTAACGTTTATTTAATAGATTCACTTGTTTATAAAATACCTTGATCGGATTGTGATTGTGCATATATTGGCCAGACTGGACAATGATTATCTTAAAGAATCAAACAACACGTATATAATCTACAAGGAACTGTTTTCAGTGCCATTGCTCAACATTGTACATCACTTAATCATACGGTTGATTTTCAGAACGCTACTGTGTTGTCTTATGTGATTATTTACTTATCACATATAATAGAAGCCTTTTTTATGACTCATGAGTCTAAACTAATGGTTAATAATAAATCGGACTATAACAGAAGCCTCTTTAATGATTCTAGCCTAATGGCAAATAATAAACCTGACTATAACCTTGAGCTAAAATATAATCAGTGAGTGATATTTTGTGTTTCACTGAGTGATGATTTAGTTCTTCTGTTATTATGCTTTTACAGTTTGAGTGTTTTCTTTTGTTGTATGTTTTCTTACTTTTACCCATTTTGTAGCGAGGCATAGAAACAAGTTCAATTATTTTAATGGACAAAACTGTAAAACGTTTTCCTGATGATAATGGCGGTAGCCATTAAAATATTGAATAATCTTGTTTGATTTTCCTTGGCTCCTATAAATTAAAATTTGCCAAATTCAAGGAAATGGACTGTTTAAATATCTTCACTAAAATTTTATATAGCAATTATTAATTATTTATAATTATTTAATTATTCATTATTTAATTATTTAATTATTTAGTGTTTTTTAATTCATAAATAATTAACAATTATTTATTATTTTTATATTTTTTTATAATTATAATTTTTTTATTATTATTATTATTATTTGAGTAATACATTTAAGGTTGCCCGCAGATGGGCCCTGTACTATACCAGTTTTTATATGAATTTTGTGTTGATCGTGGTATGCGGAACGCCAGAGAGCACATTTTTGCGAGGGAGACTCCTATTTGGCGACGTAACTTCGCTATGTTTTCCGCGTATGAGCGATTCCCTCTAGCGGTAGCCGATGCTGCTACCCGCTTCAGCACTGCACTCATTTCAACTCCAGTACCTCCGGAAGAGGAAATTATCAAGGGAGCAAATCCAGCTCGTTCGAATGTGTTTACACGCTCTACATACTTCGCACGCTTTCTGTTCTCGTGATACACAAATGTGCTCTCTAAGCTGCGTGAGGCATTTGACGGAGCGTGGATGTTGACAATTGAGACGTCAAAGAACGTCCGCTCTGTCGGGATACCAAATAAACCAGTACAAGCCAAGTCTAGACGAGCATTGCGGTTTTTGCAAGTAGATGCCTTTTCAAATAAATAATTTGATTCTATTGGTGTCAGCAGAGGCTCGGTTACGATATTTTGACTTGCACCTGATAACAAGTTTCGCAGGAGATCACGAATCGCATTGTGTCTGATTATTGTCTTGCCAGATAGACGACAAGAGAGAGTGTGAGTAACAGAATTATCCTCCCCACAAACGCATGTCTTAAACGCGTTGACAAGTGGCCATCCGTATCTTGTTGACAAACCATCATAAAACTCCTCGCGACGTAGTCTGTATAACCGATCATCGTTAACCCTGGCAGAAAGCCAAGTAGAAGAGCCTTTTATTGTCGCGTGCATTAACGAATTACGAAAAAATTTGTCGCTCCCATCCACATTTTCGGAAAACAAGGAGTCTGAAATATGCTTCTTTATTCTTCTAATTTCCGCTGCTACTATAGTCTGAGCTTTGTTTAGTTCAACTCCCGTTAAACCACTTTCAAGTGGATTACACATAGCCTCCGACCACTGCCACTCACGCAAGACAAAATCTGAAGGATCCGTAATGCCCATTCCACCCCTGCTTGTCGGCAAAGCAATAATCCGTCTCATTTGATCTGATATAAGTTGCTGACAGGTGAGATTTGGTAGAAGGCACTCTTTTATTTTCTGTTCCAATTTTTCCACGCCCTTACCTTCGAAGCGACATGTCCTAAAAATGTGAGTCCATTTGTGTTGGAGTGACACCATGTAGGCAGAATATGCGAGCTGCGGATCGATTTTCGCGATTTCTGCTAGTCGTTGGATCAACAACATCCAATTCTATATTTTGTCATCCAGCCATGATTTTTCATATTCGGCCGATCCAATAGGACATCCCAGGACTTCAACGCCCGTGTTGGTCACTGACACATCCAAGGCATTGAACAATGATTTTGTTTCACTATTTTCGGAGGGAACAGAATATTTTACATTTCCCAGCATTGACAAAGAAGCTATATTGAGGTCCAAGTGTTTGCATCCTCTCCAAATATCCCGCAAGATCCTTCGCTGTTCCTACGCAAGACACATCATCTGCATATCATTTTTGCTGGATATTTGGAAAAGCGTGTTTTAATTTTTCCATCAGAGGAAGAGTTGCTGCAGCAAAGGCAACCATTGACAGCGGGTCCCCCTGTGTAAAACCCTCTTGGGATCTCATTGTTTCACCGTCAATTATCATAGTGGGATCATCATGATAAGTGTTTGTTAAAATGTTAACTAGTGGTAGACACACACTACTCATATTAGCCATTGCGCGTCCACATCTGATGGCATGGCTGCACCTGTCGTCTTCTTTGCCATCGATACTATATCCGCTCCCGTTATTTGATTGAATAAAGTGACATGAAACGGAAGTGTTCCTATCATAGAGTGTTTGATCAAACCTTCTTCGTGTAAATTCTCGCCATGTGGATGTTTCTCACTTAAGGCCTGTTTGACAGCTAACTGCCCAACTTTTTCGTTCAATTTAAGACACTTGCCAAATGATGCTTTCCCATCAAGAGTTCTCACTGCTCCACCGATATTGAACGTCTTGTGCCAATTTTCCTCAACCTGATAATTTCCTTTCCCGTCTTTTGTATGTTGAAGGTAACGAGCCTCATCTAATAAATATTGAATCTTCCCAGCGCGCCACAAATCGATCCTTTGACGTAGAGCTTTTCGTACAATACTTATTTTCCGAGATTGCAAACGCTGGAGAATGCAGTGACACAATATGGTTACTTTTTTTTAAAGCGCATTCTTGATCTATATCTGTGCAAGCAATTTCGAACAGCGCTGTTAGTTCGCCTATAAACTCTCTACTTTCGTTACACCTTGGCAATACACAACTGTTTGGACGCCATTTGACAACTTCTTCATATATAGAATCCAAACAACCCGATTTTGACAGAATAACGCTTGACTCTTCATCGCTATTTTGCTGTTCATCTGTTGTTTGAGGGATGTTTGAGACGCGAGAAAAACAGTAGACTGAGTTTTCTGCCGGACTATTGCCTTCACTTATATCAATCGAAGCTACTGCCAGAGTTGGTGAAGCGTTGTTGCAACATTGCGCCCTGCAGTTTACGCATGGGGTCTTGGACTTAGCGCATCTACATCTCTTACATTTGGCAGCAGAACCGTTACATGTGCAGCAAAGTATTTGGTTCGACGGCTTACCGTCTGACCATTGTTGTTAGATTTGTATGTATAATAGATTGTATAGAACTGAGAAAAAGCGGCACAATAATCTGGAAAGTCGATTGTAAGAACTTTAATAACCAATACTTTTTTATAATAATAAATAATATATTCCACTTGCGCTGGGATCGTCTACAAGGTTTGCTGTAGCCTTCTTCTTCTTTCCAGGTAATATTGCGTATGTCCAAACCAGTTGAAAACTTGTTTGGACAAGATTGAAACTTCTAGGTTGTTGCTGTCACTTCAGCAACAACCTCTGCCTAGTGTTTAAGGATGGTCCGCGCAACAATTCGATCTGGTAAAGAGCGTAAGTCTCAGTCAATTAAGCAAAGTGTCGGAAACGCCTTTATTCATAACGTCACACAGGCAACCGAAACGACCAGTGTACCTCATTCTACTGATGAGTGTTGCCGGGTACTCATCATTTCGATGCTGAAGTGGTCGTCTAGAAGTGACATGGTGATTGAAAGTCGTGAATCGAAGTCCAGTCTATCAAGCAACACCATTTAGTATATATATGCATGTACTTGTCAATCTTGTGGATAGTAGTACTTCGGCGAAATGGAAGGGCAATAAACATAAGACAAAACAATAGAAGGTACAATACTAACAAAAACAGAACAGAGAATGATGGTGAGTAAGATACATATGTGAAAATTCAGGTCACATCATGAAAACAGCAATCCTCGAAAGTGGATTAATGAATACGAATGAAAGAAGAGAGAACATCGTTCTGACTACATTCGGATAGGAAGAACGATGGCTGACAACATGCTTAATGAGCAACACATATATCACCTTCCTTAATTGGCAAATGTAGAAAATAATTTTAATTCATAGTGCATGTTTAGCTCGCGAATAAACGTTCCTAAATCCTTAGAACCATGTTACTATACACAGAAAATGTCATCGATATATCGAAGCCATGCTTTCGGTTTCAGCATTTGTTTTTTAATAAATGACTGATCGACTTCAGACAAGTATAAACTTGCATAAGACGGGCCAACTGGGCTTCCCATCGCCGTTCCTTGGAGCTGTTTATAAAGTTTATCATTGAAATTGAACGTATTTGATTCATGTATGAGCTTGAGAGATTCGATTAGTCGTTTACTCTCCATTCCAAATTTGTTTATAGACAGAATGCTCGAAATCGTTTCGAGTCCCTTTTCCGTATCGATAGACGTATGTAAATATTCAACGTCGAGAGTTATAATAATGGTGTTATCATTAAAGTCGTTGCATATTTCTGTGAATTTACGTAAGAATTCGTCGGTGCTTCCCAAATATGAGGGTGTTTTGCGAAGAACTGGAAGCGGCTTAGAATGTACATGTCGAGACAGTGCTTATGTTACCGTACCAATGTTGCTAATGATAGGTCGGCCAGGGCATGGCACAATCCCTTTGTGTATTTTTGGTAGAAGATACATCCCACCTGGCTTAGGTAATAACGCTTTAAGTATTTTACAAGTATAAACTTGTGTAAGACGGGCCAACTGAGCTTCCCATCGCCGTGTGAGTGCAAATGGCAATTTCAAAAGTGATCCTACTGAAGAAGAAAAACTTCCCGAAAGCTTTAGATTTAAAACAAATAAGCATTGTGATTTCGTTAGATTTTTTATTTATAATTCATTATTTATATAATCGTATATGTTGCCAAATCCGGAGTTCGATTACTAGCAGACAGACGAGATGATGGTAGCCGGCAGCACTCATCAGTACGGTGAACTACCATCAGTCGTTTCGATTGACCTATGATCTATTTAAAATGTATTTCCGAGAATTTGCTCACGTGTTAGTATGGATATAGCCTTTTTAAACTAACAACATGCATTCCGGATCATCTTAATTTTATTCGGCAGGAATTTTAATAGCTGTCGTTGTTTGCTTTCTCACAGTAAAATGTTTCTCCTTCTTAGACTGTGTCAATTAATTGTAAGTAATTTGTTATAATCAAGACAATGATTTTCGTATTTTCACTTGACAATATCTTAAATTGATAGTGTAATATATTATACCCTTATTTTATGTGCATATCTTGACGTCAAATTCTTGCCGACATCTGTTATAAAGGTAACATCTGTTAACTTTACGCATGTATGCTCTGTTTAATAAAATATGAAATTCTTGATTTTGAAAATGTGAATGGAGTCTTGTCTGAAATCAAGTAAACTACTTTTTTGTGAACAAGATAATAATTTTAAAATTTACTCGTAATGTATAAATAACTTTTATGTAATAAAGAAATATCTTCAAAGAAAACATTTTTAATATTTTAGGAAATTATATATAATATATGTAATTGTTTTCTTACAAATATTAATTTTGTTTCTATCTATACTTTAACTTGGATTTCAAAATACGTGCTTAAAACTAATAATTAATGCTTTAAAAGTAATTTTCTTTATTCAATAAAAAATAATTCTGTTTTTTTTTGTTAAAAAATTTTTTACTTAAATTTCTCCTTAAAATTTTTCAATTTTAAGAAATGTCCCTTTATATTTCTCGTTAATAAAATGTAAAAAAGTATTTTAGGTTATGCTCTGCAAACTAATAATATTGAAAAACCCGATAAAGTCAAAATGACAAGAGGCACGTGGATAAAAATGTTTTTTAGCATTTCAAATAAAGATATTATTCGCACATACAAAATTACCAAGTGTTCTTACGCTAAAAGATATTTGTATAAGCGAGAGCACGACATCGTAACTCTTAACATCTGTAATACTTTATTTACATATTGCGATAAGAACGATGCTGAAAGAACGATATCTCATCTGTATTTTAGTTAATAATTGCGTGCAATATATGTGATCAAAGATATTAATGTTTTAAAATTTGGTAACTTAATTAAATTCGAAAGGCAACAGATGGCAAATAAATGGAATTGTTAAGATAAATACTCTGCTATTAATTCAATAAGGTATATTTTTTAATATTTTTTTCTAAATCATGCAATTATTTTTGTAGACTTGAATTCATGTCTTTCTTCATATTAATTAATGATGGTTTTATAGACATGATATGAAACGAGTTTTCTGTATTATTACAAGCTTTTAACACACAGTGTCCTTTTCAAGCAATCAAATCAGCTAAGTCTACGCATTTAATATAATTATAAAATAAAAAATAAAATATTGAATAAAAATATATAAAACACTAATTCACGTGATTAATTAGCAGATACAAATGGTTTAAAATTTGCAATGATATACAAAAACATTATTCAAAATTAATAAATTCAGCTAACTAAATCTACGTATTTAATAAATTTATAAAATTAATAAATAAATAATTAAAAATAAATAAAAAGAATAATGCTAAATCAATAAATCAAAATTTAATAATTAGATAATAAATATGGAATAGAGGTCATTAGGTGGAACTGGTATGTTATCAGATCATATTTTTTATCATATCAGTTTAACATTTTTTTGTAGAGTGCCCCCTTAATAATACGGGCATTCTACTTTTTTTCGTATTCTAAGATCTGGGCACCATCAAAGTTACACCTGCGGTAACTGCGGTACTGCAGTTACAATTATTTACAAAGCAAGTGCATTGAACTTTTGCAAAGTCATAATTATTTGCGTTGCCATTTCAGTGTCGCCACCTAGTTTAGTCGACTCAAACTAAACTAATAATAATAATAATAGATTTTCTTACTCACACAAAAGGATAAATAAATATTAACAACTGAAAAATAGTCTAAGACAAATAGTTCCGAAGCAGATCTTCATAATCATTGTCTAGTCTTCACCATTATTCTGGCCTCAAATCCATGGGGATCTGAGCCCCCAACCAATCCAACACGCCGCTTTCCGATTGAACCACCCGGGGTCTCTCACCCCCCGAAGTATCCAATCGGTGCGGACGATACTGGGTAAACGAGAGACGAGGAGCTTAAGAAACCTTAGCCTTTGTTCTGGGGGACGTCCTCTTGAGAAGAAGACTAATCCCGAGATAGCCCAGGTACCCCAAAGGCGTACCTGGGTTTTCCCATTCAACGACAGATGCTGAGCCCGTTTCAGAGCCCACCTAGCTCTCTTCAGGATACGTTTGAGTCTATCCAGGTCGGCTTTCGCCGACCAGTTCACCGAAACGGTGAACCCCAGGTATTTTACTCGACTTGTGAAGGAAGGGAGTGGTTCAGAGGCAAATATGGAGGAAAGCGCCGAGAGTGCTAGTCTCTTAAGTTTTTTCTTCGTCGCAGGAGAGCCATGAAAAACTACCACCTGCGATTTTGCGGAGTTTAAAATAAGATTGGATTGGGGTAGCTGGTCTTTTAATCTTGAAAAGAAACGGCTGATGTCAGAGACTAAATCTTTACACCTGCGTTCAGAGAACAGAGCTGTGGTGTCATCAGCGTACACCACTAGACGTTGTTCACGTTTAAATATTTTAAATAGAATAATTGAGGCAGCAAGATATAAGATTGGAGAAAGTGGTGAACCTTGAGGCACACCCGTAATAGGGTAGAACTGACGCGCATCAGGGTCGTCCTCATAATAAAATCGCTTGGTGTACAACAGTATCTCCACCCTGTTAACGATTCTCGCAGGCAACCCGAGGGACCTGAGAGAAGAGATAACAAATGGAATGGAGATGCGATCAAATGCAGCGGAAAAATCAAGGAAAACAGCCACAGCTAGCTGATGACTGTTCTCCTGACAAAACCGATGCACTTCACCAACTGCTGAATGGACCGAGCGACCTTTGACAAACCCATGGAATCCAGGTGGGATTAAATTTCGCCTAATCAAATGATCGCGGATTCTACGCGCAAGCGCTTTTTCGTAGATCGAGACGAGGGAATTTTGAATCGAAATGGGCCGCAGATCTTTAGGACAAGAGACCGGATACTTTTTTGGAATAAAAATTCTCTTGCTAATGTTGATGCCGGCCACATCGGATCGGGTGGCTAATAGCATTGTGACGGCCACCTCCCTTCTTTGATCGGCTGTCAATATCTGACAGACACGAGAAGATAGTGGAGCGACGGATTTGGAAGTGCCCGGAAGAGGCCCCCAGGCGTTGAGAATATCTGTGACAGATAAGTCTCTACTCCTGAAGTCTCCCCAGGGCGGGATTGGTTGCGGTGATTGTGTGGCTCCATAATTGTGTAAGGATAGTGACTCCGCTAAAACTTTATCAAGGCCTATACTACCGATCCAGCCCAAGGCCCTATCCTTCCAACAAACAAACTTCTCCTTCTTGAATATCTTCCAAAAGGAAGACTGAGAAGGGTTCAAACGAGCAATATTCGTCCTATCCCTACTCAGCTGGAACCTATGTCTAGTGCTCCAGTATTCCTTCGAGAGGGTTTGTCTGGCGGAAGCAGAGAGATTAGGAAGGTTCAACAATTTAGCTAGGACCTTGAGTTTTGTCGGAGTGGGATTGTATAAGCGACCTTTATAGGTAGTCGATAAAATCGCGGTAGCTTGCGAAGAGAGGTAGGAATTAAATTTGGATAAACTCTCATTACCAATTCGGGGGAAGCGTTGGATAGCTGCCTGGAAGAAAGCCACTCTGATCGGGTCAAAGTGGAATCTTCTACGAAGCAGTGTATCCTCTTCTAACCGCCAACGAATTAGATCATGAGAGGTGGACAGATGTTGTCGCGACTGCTCCGTACAGAAGGGTTTTAGCAACCACTTCTCATGGATCAGTAATAAGTCGAGGAGTGAATTCGTTGATATGCAATGAAAGGTGGGTGAGGGTGGTTTATGAATAAGATAACCGTTCCTGGCTCTGCGGAGTGCTGCATTAATCCAACGACCAGTTCTGTCGTTAAAGTCACCTAGTACCATGTCGTAGCCGCCATCAATTATACCATCCAGTAGAGCACGGTTCTTGTGGACCTCCCCTGGACGGATGTAGACATTGGCTAGACTGAGGCGTTTACCGTTCTTAACGAGTGAAACTACCAAACAAGACAGGGCTGAACAAGAGTAATTTAGCAGGAGGGAAGATCTTAGGGAGCACTTAACTAAGGTCAAGAGTCCTTGAGATGAAGAGGAGTGAGGTGGGGTTATGTACGGAGTATAGTGTGAACAAATTTGCTTTGGGATAAATCGAGTAATGTCCTGGGGGAGACGAATAGACCGCGTCTCCTGAAGGACTATAACATCTGCGTCTCTTCCAGATAAAAGTCTAAGGGCAGAAGCACCTCCCGAATTCCACTGAAGAATATTCAGTGAAAAAGGCTCGGGTTTACTCACCATTGTGGTAGATCAGTTGGACGGGAGCAGCCAACCTAGACAGAACTAGGTGCAAGAGGGTCACCCCCTTGCCACTAGACCCATCCGAGGCCGGAGCCCCCTGGGCAATATCTTCATTTCCCCTCGTTGTATTCTTTTCCTTCAGCAGTCGCCCGACCTTCAGTGGTGGGACTTTCGGAGCGGAGGCGCCGCGTTTTTTGCTGGACTGCAATACTGAGGCCACCGGTTCTGGGGCCGCACCCAAGAGAGATGAAACTAACTGTTTGATCATAAGCTCCATGGAGGCAATAGTTTCGGTTTTATTCTTGTTTATAATCCTCATCAGATCAGCATCAGACATTCTACCATCCACGATGACAGGACCTTTTGCTGCATCCACGAAGGAGGATTTCGGTTGATAGGGAGTGACAAAACTCTTTTTGTAATCTTTAAACACCTGGCACCTTCTTGACCAGGCGGGGTGTGCTCCCTTGCAATTCGAGCAGACTGGGGGAGCAGCACATTTTTCCCCCAATAGCAAATGATGACAGGACTCATTACCACAAACCCCACAGTGAGGTGTGGCAGAACATGTAGATTTCCAGTGGCCCCACTTGTGACAACCCCCGCAATGAGGGTAAGTGAGGTTGTCCTGTTCAACCAGCTGGAAGGAAAGGTTGTACCCTAGGAACGGGTTACTTCTACTATTTGCCAGAAACTGTGCTTTGTTCAATTCAGCGGAGCAGAAAGCGATAGGGAGGTCCGAACCATCCCTTCCCTTTAGTTGTCTTAAATTCGTTAAATCATATCTTTCCTGAATCAGTTTAAGATCTTCCTCCTCCATCTGAGGAGGGAAGTTAGAAATTTTAATAGTTGCCAAGATTGGCTTCAAAGTAATTGTCCCAATATCCTTCATATGAGCCCCAAAGTACTCGTTAAATTCTTTTAAAATGTCGTGGCTCGTGAAAGATACTCTTAGAGAGTTATCAAGTACTTTAACCGAGTTAAATATAATGCGATTGTTACGTTTCATTGCAAATTCCCGAAGAAATGTCTTGAAAAGGCAATGCTTTTCTATCGGTTTGATTGCCGTGATTATCGCGAGATTTACTAATTTAGGTACTGGAGGGAGTAACCCCTCTTCATTTTGAGAATCACAAACGTAACTTACTTTGTTTTGCTTGTTAAAAGATGAAATTGTACCTGAAAATGTTGAATTCCCTTCGAAATTGGAGGAATTTTGCATCGTTTTTGTGCCTTGTAACTCTGATTATTTTAGGAGTTAATGAACTAAACTAGGAATTGTTATTTTAGGAGTTAATGAACCAAACTAAACTAGGAATTGACTAATAAATAACAGACAATGTATCAGAATTAGAATTAGAGGTCATCAGGAGTAACGGCTATATTACCAGGGTTCAGCACCTTTTTCTCAACCTAGCATAGTAGTGGGGCCAAATACATGCTAATGATGTATTTTTTTCAATGATCGCGCGACTCCTAATTCGGCAAACCCATCCGTATGCAATACCGATCTACACGAATCCATTGTGCTAACAAGCATATACGATACTGTTGTGTCTCACCCTATTATGATTAACGGAAACCACGATGGACAAACCACGATGGACAAACCACGATGGACAAACCACGATGGAAACAGCGATCAGTCTAGAGTTACATGCGATGTAGTCTCTTAAACAGAATTCGAAAGAGAGCAGCTGCAGAACAATCAACGTATTGACTTAGATGGTAACGAATCCACTGAGTTTCCCGAACTTCTAACGATGGATAGGAAGAAGAAAGATGTGTTATAAGATAAAGTTTTTATACTGTTGTACAATTGTTATTGTCTATTTTTTAATAATTTTTTAAATACCATCTGTTTAAAATAAATATTGATATGAGGGAATACTGGCCAAGGTACTAGCAAATCTTGGGAAAAGAAAATAAAGTTATCAGTTTTATTAAACCACGGGTATAGTTTAATTTGTTCATATAATAGTACATACGTAGATGATTATCATTTAGAACATAAATCAGATCAGCTAACTGAGTCGACTTATTTAATATTTTTATAAATTAAAAATAATGATAAATAATTATAAAAATTAAATAATAAATAGAAACCATAAGCGAGTAAACCCCGCATCCGAAAATCAATCTAATATGCGTCATCATTCACCAGAGCTATCAGATACAGAAGATACAACATGAATTAACGGGGACGCCGATGACAAGATTTTCGGCGACGATCGCGCGCTTCCTACTTCGGCAAGCCCATCCGTATGCGATACCGATCTATACGAATCCATTGTGCTACCAAACCGATAGGATACATCCGGATCTCACTCTAATGGGATCAACGGAAACCACGATGGAAACAGCGATCAGTCTTAAGTTACATGCGATGCAATCTCTTAAACAGAACCCGAAAGGAGCGCAGCTGCAGTGAGTCAACGTATGAACTCAGATGGTAACGAATCCACTGAGTTTAACTAACTCTTAACGATGGATAAGAAGAAAGATATGTTACAAGATAAAGTTTTTATACTGTTGTACAATTGTTATTGTCTATTTTTTAAATACCATCTGTTTAAAATAAATATTGATATGAGGGAATACTGGCCAAGGTACTAGCAAATCTTGGGAAAAGAAAATAAAGTTATCAGTTTTATTAAACCACGGGTATAGTTTAATTTGTTCATATAATAGTACATACGTAGATGATTATCATTTAGAACATAAATCAGATCAGCTAACTGAGTCGACTTATTTAATATTTTTATAAATTAAAAATAATGATAAATAATTATAAAAATTAAATAATAAATAATTATTAATAATTATTAAACAATAAATAATTTTATATAAGATTTTATATAATTTATATCGAGTAATTTATATTATAAATAAAATTTATAAATGTAATTATAAATTATAAATGTAATTATAAATGTAATTTATTTATAAATGAATATCAATGAATATAAATTAATAAATTCATTTATGAATTTAATTATAATAATTAAATTAATGATTTTATTATAATGTAATTATAATAAAAATGTAATTTATATTATAAAAGTATAATTCATACTATACCAATGGTCTTCAGCTCAATAATAAAATCATTAATCATTAATCATTAATCAATAATAAATAATTATCTTATCTGTTATATTCTTGGACGGTCTAGAAATTATCGAAATGCACGAAAATAATGTCAAACGAGTAATATGATTAAATCATCGCCCAATTAAATCTATTATACGTGAACAAATTATAATAAAAATGTAATTTATATTATAAAAGTATTATTTATATTATACAAATAGTCTTCAGCTCAATAATAAAAAATGTGCTTCCATGTGTATCTCTCGATCGAAACATAATCAACATAGAGTTTACAACCTTAAATAGATATAATTTTTAATAATTTAATCTGCTAACTGAGTCTACGTATTTAATATAATTACAAAATAAATAAAACATAATAATGTTAAATCAAAATTTAATAATAAAATAATAAAATAAATAATTGTTTTAAGATTTTATATAATTTAAATCAAGTTAAAATAAAAAATTGAAATTTAAAATAAAAGTCAATTTTTATGAATTGACTAATAAATAACAGACGTTGTATCATAATAAGGATTAGAGGTCATCAAGAGGAACTGCTATGCTATCAGGTTTCAGCCCCTAACTCCTCTACCCAACATAGCATCGGGGTCATATACGTATTAAGGACGTATTTCCTCTAATGAAATTTGATAAACTATATTAATAATACATTATATATTCTCAAATCGATTTTAGCTACTTTATTCTGACTGGATTATATATTAATATATATAATCTTCAAGATAAAATTTAAAATTGAAATTTACAAAGTCATTATAAATAATTGCTAGAAGATTTTATATAACTTATATCAAGTTCTGCGGAGCCAAATACATGCTAATGACGTATTACCTCTGATAAAATTGTCGTTGATTTAAAAAAGCGTGGTTGATTTAATTGTCGAATTAAATCAACCACGCGAAGAGCCTTTGAACATGCATTATCAGTGTTATTTAACTCATAGATCGCAGAACACTATTACACCTACATCTTTGAACTTATTTACATTACAATATGTGTTTTTAATCATATAGGATTTTCTGTATCACATCCGTTAACTGAGTCTACGTATTTATTAATTATAAATTAAGAATAATGCAAAATAAAATTCAAATAATTAAACAATAAGTAACTGTAAATAATAAACAATTGTTTTAAGATTTTTATAATTTAAATCAAGTTAAAATAAAAAATTGAAATTTGAAAAGTCATTTTTATGAATTGACTAATAAATAACAGTCGTTCTATCAGAATAAGGATTAGAACATGACTTTTGATTAACTTTTATATTTCGATTCATCAGTATTTAATAAGCCATCGGAAGACTTTGACAGATTATGTGCATTACCTTAATTGCACAAGAAAAAATGCCTGTATCAGTTTAATTAAAATATAGTTATGCCATTTAAATTAATTGTGATGATTGTGCAATTAATTATTTAGTCAATTAATTATAATTAATCATGAAAATATTTATTTGTTTCTTATAATTATTATAATCATCCGTAGTTCCTGATTATGAAAATAGCTTCCATAGAAATATTGAACTGAAGCTATTTTATCGAATAAATTGTCGTTTCTTTGGTTCCATTCTATTGGAATTTATATTAATTATATCAAATTAAAAATAAAAATTTAAAATAAAAGTTAATTTTTATGAATTGAATAATAAATAACAGACGAAGTATAATAAGAATTAGTGGCCATCAGGAGGAACTGCAATGCTATCAGGTTTCGAACCTTATTCCCTGACACTTCTTAGAGGCAGACCGAGTAAACGCTAATGGCATTTTTCCTTTGATGAAATTTGATTATTTAGTGTATCTTATTCTAATAAAATATTTCCGTAAGGCGGTAACAGTTGATCAGATCAGAAAATCTTTACAAATCTGAGTTATATAAATCTTTTTATAAGATTTTGAATATCTTTTTATATATCAATTCAGCTAACTGAGTCTAAGTATTGAATATAATTATATCAAATTAAAAATAAAAAATTGAAATTTAAAATAAACGTCATTTTTATGAATTGACTAATACATAACAGACGTTGTATCAGAATAAGGATTAGAGGACACTGTGTGTTTAAAGCTTGCAATAATAAAAAACTTTTTTTCATATCATGTCTATAAAGCCATCATTAACTAGTATTTTTTGTAAAATTAAAAGTATAAGAATGCGAAACTTGAATTCTATAGACATGCGCAGCATTAGCGTATATTAAAATAAAGTTTCTGAGTTGAATACATATGAACAAGTAACACCAAGAACCGATAATTCATGAATAGTTCATAAAGCACCGACTCATATTTACCGTATTATCGCAGTCTTTTGAACACTGTCAAAAAAATACTATTTTTATACTAATTAAATATTGAAATAATAATATTGAAATAATTAAATAATAATGAAATAAGAAAAACGTTCGTTTGCATTGCTATTAAACATTAAAGATGACTGATAGATTTATGAACAATGCACATGTGACACATCCCAAATATTGTGTTTTTGCTTATATTTAATTATCTCGCAGTGTTAAACCAAAATTGACTTCAAAAACTTCTTGTCAACTCAACGTTAGAATCAAGTTCAAATCCGGTGTAATGGAATTATTTTACAATCTGGATTGATTCAATTGGCATCTATTGAATTGTTATTAAAATTTTATTGTACCTCTGATATTTAATATTTCAGTAGCAATTAGAGTTCAATGCAATATATAAAAGAAGAATAAACGTTTTTGCGATAAAGTGAAAATTTAGAAACTAACGCTGCATTAATACGCAAAATATTGTCTAGGTTATAATTATATATTATTGTGATATCATTTAAGCAATTTAATAATAAAGGCTTTCTTATAAAAACATAAATATGCGGTATAAATAAGGATTTCAACAACACAAAACGGAAACAATAAGAGTCATATGATACTTAAATGCCAGCAGACTGAAAAGCGTTAAAGTCTTTAGCAGTTTATAAGCAGATTAGTGGGATCCGAGCCCACCAGCATATACCAACTCGCCGCCCTCCGGCTGAACCAATCAGTTTAAGCAAATTGTGAAATTGTATATACTTTTCTTATATATCAAGTTGCTATGCTTTCATATGGAAAGATTTTCATTGCGGCGTTATAAAAATTTCGCGTTTTCCGACATGTTCGCATTCAGAGCTAAATAATTCTTAACATAAAAATAAAAAATGTATAAGCATAATTGAGAATAGGATCATTCACTGTTTCAGACAACAATAGCTAATACTAGCTATTAAGTCCTAATTAATACACTGATTTTGCTTCTAGTATTTGAAAATACCGATGTTAGTAAACTGATTATATATTGGCGTATACTGATTATACATTATTCTGATATGTACTGATATATATAGTTATAAAAATTAGTAAAATTAACTATATTGTAATAATGTCATACTAAGATTTAAGGCTACCGCGATAAAATGGGTTTTGATAAGGACAAAACGGCAGCATCTGGGATTGCTCGTTTCTATTTAATGAAGCGTTTACTACAACGAAATACGCAGAATCCGCTAGAAATATTATTTTTTATTGAATCAGATAACTGAGTCAACATATTTTATAATATTTATAAATTAAAAATAATGCTAAGTAAAATTTAGATAATTGAAAAATAAATAATTATAAATAATAACAATAAAAGTCAATTTTTATGAATTCACTAATAAATGATATTTTATAAATACAATATATGCTGTTATAGTATACAGGCGATACATACATCCTAAGTTCAAATCCGTTCAGCACCAGTGTACAGAATAAGCAGATAATAAGGGTCGAAACGTGAAAAAATGTAGGTCTGGGTCAGCAGCTGATGATACTTATCCGAACTGATTAGTGGCGTTCTGCTGTACCAAGAATATGAACAATATCTGTGAGGATAATGTCGTCCCACAACCACTCACCGATGTAATCAAATTAAATTAAAAACATTCATTGCAAGTGGCAGCATGAAAAACGGTGATCCGGCTATCCGATAAATACATAGGGTAGGTTTCTAATAGATCGATAGAATATGATCCCTTACCAAAAATAATATACAACAATGTATATCTACACCTCTGGAGCAGCCATCACGTAGATGTAGCGTTGAATCAATATACAGACGTCCTGGGTTCAAATCCGATCAGCATCAGTGTACGGAGTAAGCAGATAAGGGTAGAAACGTGAAATGTAGATATGGGTGATGATTCAGCAGCTGATGATACTTACCCGGGCTGATTAGTGGCGTTGTGCTATACCAAGAATATGAACAATACCTGTGAGGATAATGTCGTGCCGCAACCAAGAGAATTTCAGCACACCGATGCAATTAAGTTTTTATTAAATTTATAGTATTAAGCGGAATATTAGATTCTAACTTACAACAATGTTTGCTGTAACTATGCCTTAGGTACAATTATATGTATTTATTCCAAATGATAATTACTAAGCAAATTTTCTGAAAAGTCCAAGCAAAGACAACACGTTTTTGAAGAAAGTTTTTTTCTCTATTAAAAACTTGCTAATGTAACTAATCATCATTTGTATTAAATATATATGTTTAGATAATTGCACTCGATGTAGAGTCCTAGCAGATAGTTTATTTCGGCCATGATTGGGCGCTGAATATTTGACTTTAGTTATTTTAGACATGCAAGGTTTATGACTTACCGTAATGCAGTCCGGTATAATTAATTATAATTAATTAATTATTAAGTATAATTAATTATTATAATTTTATAATTATAATAATAGTCTCCAATATTTTAGAGACTAATATTTTGGCTTCTCCTTTATCGGTAGTAGATTGAAAGTTTGATGATCCATCATTTTCAGCTTAGCTTTGAACGCCCACAGACATTGGAAAACCTACTAGCTATGTCTAGAAAGATATACTCCCTTTAGTATGTAGGATTATAATGCTCAACAGCTAAGAAAGCTTTAACATCATAAAACATGCAAGCACGGCTGGTATAGTTGGGTAAGCGCATTGCAAATAAATTTAAACTTTTATTTATATTTTATATTTTATTTTAAAAATATGATCGGCACATTGAATTTTACAAATATTAAATTATTTTTGCATTTTTATGCTTACTAATCATCGTGTAGACTATATGTTATCAGTCTAATTACTTTCAGCGAATTCATGACAGTAAAACGATTACAAAAGCAAGAAAAAATTAATTTATTAACAACATTTTTTTAAAAAATTGACATTTAATTAAACAAATATTACCAAAAAAAATTTAAACATTTTTTAAACAAATATTTATAATATAATTATAACATAATATATTTATAATTTATTATAGAGATTATATTTATTGTATTTTTATAATTAAAAATATAAAAAAACACAATCGTTATACTTAAAAAATCAAATTTTTTTAGATATCATTATTTAATATTTAAATTTTTCTATGCATTGAGTAAGACTGGAATTTAAACATTTTCACAGTAAAATAATTTTATTCCAATTAATTACTTGTATTTTGACGTCTGATATGACTGATTGAGTAGCAAAGAATAGACTAGTAGCATTGGAACTAATGCTTAAAATGTTACCCTTTAAATACACACCTACACTTGTACAGGACGATACATTGATACGAGATACAATTATAGACAGGTAATCTTATCCTCAAATTCGTCAGATGGAAACTGGAGATGCCGATAAAGAGAAAGCACATGAGATGTTTCAAGTCAATTAAATTTTCGCACGAACAAGGCTTATTATTTTTAACCAGTCAATTTGAATTAACAAACTCTGTGGTAAATGCCATACAAGGTTTTCCATTTTAAATACAAAAGAAAACTAGCATAAATTATTAACACAGTTCCGACCTCTGCCCAACTCGATACGTTTTATGCTGTATAAACTCAAATAAAGGGGAATTCATAAATGTATGCAGTTCAAACGTTTTTGTATCGAATCAATGATCTTGTAATATGCTCAAAAACTATCATACCCGTCGAGGCCTTTGTTAGATAACTTAAGCGTATATGTCCACGTGTATCGACATATTTACCATGTGTTGGTTGATACTGACAGTACTGCAAACATGGCAAATCTTCAAGTCGCTAATAGTGGATAATTCCGTTCCGATTGTGGTGCTTAAAGATTTCAACAATGACAAATAGTAGTTATAATATATATAATTGACCGCTCTCAAAAATAACCAATGCATATATGCCAAAATTCTTCGTTATGCCGAATCTCTGTACTTAGATCATTTTGGGTCAGCCATTTATTCAATGTCATTCATCTATTGAAATTAAAACAAATAATAGTACATCTAATCCATTGGTACTTGCTAAGCTTACATATCGATGCATGCCGATCCACCTATACTCTTACGAACTAAAAAGGCGACTTAGAATCATCACGCCGATTTAAATATGACGAACCTTTTTTCAAATCCAAAGTCTAGAGAATGTTAAACGAAGGTATTATCCAACCTAGAGTTTTGTTGTGGCGAACTTAAGTCCATGCTATGAAGAATGACAAATAGTGTATGGTTGACGATTATACTCAAACCTATTATGAATGCATATCTTCCCGCTTATCGACTTGTCTATTAATAAAATTAGCCAACACAAAATCTTTAGTCATTTTTATTGGTCAAACTGCGAGTTATCAACTAACGATTCGCAAACAAGATTTAAATTAACTCGGTTAAAAGCGGACAATCGATTATATCAATTTTACCTTATTTCATTCGGTCTTACCAACGTTGTGGCTGCATTTCAGCGGATGAAGGATAATATTATTCAATCGAAGAATCTACTCTATACATTTAGACGACATTGTATTATGTCGACGATATAATGAAGAACATACCTAACAGGTTGCGAGATTTAAAAATGTTGTGAAGTATAATTTAAATTTCACAAATCCGGACTGGGTTTGTTCGAAATTCGTATATTTAGATATAAAAATTTAATCTTAAAAAATAAAATTTCAGATTCTGATCGAACGAATCTTTACAGGAACCAAATTTTTATGTTAGACGATAACGTGTCCTCATATAAATATCTGTACTGCGATTTATTTTCCTTTTGGTTCTGAAGCATTAAGTGCGCTTAACCAACTCAATGAAATGATAATACATGCTCCCCTAAATGCTATCGATTTCAGCAAAGGCTTCTTTGCCGAAACGAAGCCATAATCGCATAATTGACACCGTATTATTTCAAAACCAAAAGCCTGTGGCCTAATATTCAAAATCTTAATCATTCCTGAAGGAAGTGATAGCAATCGTATACTCATTAAAACATTGGAGACATTATTTGCTTGGCAGGAAATTCCAAGTTATTACATACCAACGATAAATCTTATTCATATTTAATAAGAAACAATATTACTATCAACAATGCCAGAATTGATTGTTGGCGTTTAAAAACAACAGAATTTGATTTTAACTTGCAATATCGCCCATGAAGAAATAACACTGTCCCGATTCTATTTCATGAGATGTATGCTCTATATAGCACATTTAATCTTTGTGATATTGAAAAAATTCTTCGAGACCTTGCACTTCTAAGAATCCTTCGCCTACGTATTAGTATTCTATAAAGAAAATATATATGCATTTTTTTCACTTCAATATTATGCTACCATACTAGGTTGTATACTGACCGATCACGTGCACAGCGATTTCGCAAGCATGTTCAAACAGAGCGTGATAGCTCATTTATAAAAGTTGATAAACAAGAACATATCATTATGATTTTAAACATTCTTTATACTCCATTTTGATAAGGTCTAGAGGTCATTATAAAACGCGTGTATTTGTATTTAATATTATTTTTATAATTAAGTATAACTAATTTAATATTATTTATAAATTTATGTTTTATCGTTTATTATTAGGTAAGGTTTTTCGTGTATTTGTATTTTAAAATATTAATTTTTATTCCAATAAAATAATATTTATTTACGATTATTTATAAATTTATTTTTAATTCGTGTTTTATCGTACACTATTCTTGTTAATTATGTTTCTTTCGGGTATTTGTATTTAATATTATTTATTTTTATTATAATTAAATATTATTCAATTTTTATTTATAAATTTATTTTTAATTCGTGTTTATCATGTATCATTTGCTATTTTAGCTTTATGTTTGATGTTAAACTGCAAGATAGTCGCAATTCCGAGCATAGCTATAATAATCACTTCTAAATGGACTTTCATTTTATTCACTGATTAGGTCCAAAGTACCTTTTCACTAGTGCACCTGATCACGTCGACAATGATCATTGTTCATAAATTAATAGTGTTTAAAGTTTGATAGTTGCGCTTTAAGCATACGCTTATACGTCATTGTTGTGATTCATGCTTGTAAAATATTTGGTATCTCATATCCTGTTATCATTTAAAATTCTGTTCGCGAAAAATCTTTCACATCACTTATTCGTTTTATAAATTCAAATCACAGTTAAGTTTATAAGATGGATCTGATTGAAGCCATCCACCGGTAAGTTAGTTCTGCGACTGATATTAACCCATCAGTTATTCAGCCGTTTAACAAAACAAAGCATTGATCATACCACAGACATAGATGCATCTCTAGTAATTTGTTTCTACTTTAGCCACAACTGGGTTGACCACAAGCTTTGTAAAATGCTATAAATTATTATTTAAATGTAAATTAAAAAAAAATTAAATACAAATTTAAATTTGGTGCTTTTAAAAGTGGCACTTCAATTTTTATATTCTATAAATTGTAGGACTCATGTAATAAATGGTTAAATATTTTTATTATTTTTTAATATTTCACAACTTCACAACAAAACTGTTGGCGTCTAGATAAGTTTATACCTTCCTTAGAATGCCGAGACATTTTAGGTGTTATCATTTTATTGAATATGTTATGCTAAGGTTGTTGACAGCCGATATGACCCATGTCGGCTGGTAATTTAAATAGCATTCCTTTTTTGCATTCTTGTTTCTATTGAAAATAGTTCTGTCCTTGCTACTATTAATAATAGACAGCGAACTCATTAACGACTTCGAAAATAGTTGCTTCACAATCGGTTCCCATTTAATAGATGTTGCTTATGGGGCTATGTCAATGACTGCTCGCTATTCTGATGGAACTTGCTATTTAGAGATGACTTGTCGAAAGGGTTCTACTTAGTAATAAACACGTCCTTAAATAAGGACGTGTACACGTTGTCTTGTGTCTTGTCAGTGAACGATGGTCACGTTAACCTCATATTTCATTGTCCCTACAATAATGTTTGGAGCATATTGTTTGCGATAAAATTCGAAAGATATCTATCATTCATTTTTATAAGCATGTTATATTAAGTTTTAATGACTATGACCACTATTAATTTGACATTTAATATTACTTTATTAATACAGACAATTAAATGGGCACATACAATAGCATCAATGATTCCAGTCTTTGTGATTTGTAAATAAAGTCTTCTGAACTAAGCAAAATTTTCAGCATTTAGAACAATTGTATCCAATCCTTTTAGAATCCCGACCACACGCGAACTTAAGTTAAATTAAAGTAAATTCTCTATAGGATTGTTCTCTATAATTTTTCTTCAAAATCAAACTATGCCCAAGTAATGAACTATTTCTCAATTGGAATAAACTATCGAGTACTTGTGACTGTTCTCTTGTAGACCTCTATGCCATTTTGATATCGGTACAAGTAAGATAATGCTGAACAGAAGCATCATGAAGACAATAACACGATTTTCATAAGGTAGACTACGAACAAGAGGGACAAGTTCTGTTGCCTTACCTAATACTGTTTCCAACCGCTGTCTCATATTTACAGACTAGAAAATCAGTATATGATGCATATAAAATAATACTTATATATGTGTGTATTTACGCATATGCGTCGAATTAAATCAACCACGCGAAGAGCCTTTGAACATGCATTATCAGTGTTATTTAACTCATAGATCGCAGAACACTATTACACCTACATCTTTGAACTTATTTACATTACAATATGTGTTTTTAATCATATAGGATTTTCTGTATCACATCCGTTAACTGAGTCTACGTATTTATTAATTATAAATTAAGAATAATGCAAAATAAAATTCAAATAATTAAACAATAAGTAACTGTAAATAATAAACAATTGTTTTAAGATTTTTATAATTTAAATCAAGTTAAAATAAAAAATTGAAATTTGAAAAGTCATTTTTATGAATTGACTAATAAATAACAGTCGTTCTATCAGAATAAGGATTAGAACATGACTTTTGATTAACTTTTATATTTCGATTCATCAGTATTTAATAAGCCATCGGAAGACTTTGACAGATTATGTGCATTACCTTAATTGCACAAGAAAAAATGCCTGTATCAGTTTAATTAAAATATAGTTATGTCATTTAAATTAATTGTGATGACTGTGCAATTAATTATTTAGTCAATTAATTATAATTAATCATGAAAATATTTATTTGTTTCTTATAATTATTATAATCATCCGTAGTTCCTGATTATGAAAATAGCATCCATAGAAATATTGAACTGAAGCTATTTTATCGAATAAATTGTCGTTTCTTTGGTTCCATTCTATTGGAATTTATATTAATTATATCAAATTAAAAATAAAAATTTAAAATAAAAGTTAATTTTTATGAATTGAATAATAAATAACAGACGAAGTATAATAAGAATTAGTGGCCATCAGGAGGAACTGCAATGCTATCAGGTTTCGAACCTTATTCCCTGACACTTCTTAGAGGCAGACCGAGTAAACGCTAATGGCATTTTTCCTTTGATGAAATTTGATTATTTAGTGTATCTTATGAAAATAGCATCCATAGAAATATTGAACTGAAGCTTTTTTTATCGAATAAATTGTCGTTATATTAATAATTATTATATTAATTAATTATATAAATTAATATAATTAATTAATAAGTATTTAATATAATTATATCAAATTAAAAATAAAAAATTGAAATTAAAAATAAAAGTTAATTTTTATGAATTGACTAATAACTAACGGACGTTGTATCACAATTGGGATTAGAGGTCATCAGGAGGTACTGCTATGCTATCAGTTTTCAGCCCCTATTCCTCGACCCAATATGTATGTATTGTATAGCTCCGATATGTATGTCTTAGTGCTAGTATGTTTTAGCACCAATACACATTGTGTACATTTTTAAGTATCAAAGCGAGACCATGTTTCAACACACCAAGATACCATCATATCTAGGTCCGATTGCAAAGCGACATAATCGACTGTTTAAGATATGCCCCTCTATATTTTTAGACCGTAGTCATATAACAAGTTTTTGATGCTGAAAGACTATGTAACTCATTAATATAAATATTAATATTAAAGAGAATTAGATGTAGAACGGATCCCTGTAGAACAACACGCGAATTACCTTTCTTGAACATTGGGCATATCACTGATTTCTTCCAGTCGCTAGGAATATATGATAAATTAAGAAACTTCAAATATATTATACAGTGGAAATGTAAGTACTTCGGATAGTCGACTAATAAGTATAGAAGGTATATCATCAAAGCTGCGTGATAATTTCCGCAATTGATTAAGCTTAACAAACACATAATCAAAACTTAATATATTCGGATATCCTGAAATAATCGTGTTGTATGTAGATATTGTTCTCCATATTGGATTTACCAAAGGGTTTAAGTAAAACACCTTGAGCCACATAAATATTTAAATGATTCGCAGATGTATTTGCAATTTGACTATTGTCGGTACCATCGCTACCGATAAGATAAGTTATCTTTAACAAACTTATAAATGAAATTACGATCTTCTCTAATTGTTTTAGCAGATCAGCTTTGAAATGTTTTTTCAAGGATGTTACATAGTTACGATGGTTTTGGTAACAAGTTAAGTATTTCTCCATGCTTAAATGATTAATACAATTTGTTCCTTAACTTTAGAGCGTTACTTAATTGTTTATTAATCCAAGGTGCCTTAGTATGTTTGGCAAGGATGCATTTGACAGGTGAATATCGTTTCATTATATGATTTAAAGTATCTTTATAATTTAGCCACGCATTTTCTACATCGACAACATATAGATTCTTGTCAATTTATACTACCTAGGATACTTTTCAAATAACTAAAATTTATCATATAATGATTTATTGTTCGCTTTCAATATCAATAGCTTTCGCTAAAACATACCATAATTAACATCAAGATCCAGCATAATGGTACATAGTCACTTGCTCCGATCGGCTTACAAAAATTACATCGACGAATTAGTCTAGGTCTATTAGGATTAGGCTTACCAAGACGAAACATAGTATCCACTCTAATATTGTCTCTGTCATCCGTCTTTGCAAACCAGGCACATATCCATGTACCGACGGGTCCATGTGACGGTCTCAAGTCCTAGTAATCTCAGTATGTCTTCATAAGGCAGCGACGCCAACTTTGGTGCTAGTTTTGTTGACCTGTGAATTACCCTCTCTGATTTCTTATGTTCATGCACAGTACGTGGGTATATAACCGGAGCTGCATATAAAAGTCTACTCTATACGTGAGCTAAAATCAGAGGCCGAAGGGCAGTCGGATTAACGCGAACAAGCGCGCGTCGAATCATACCTATCATTTTATTGGAGTTGGCACAGGCTTGCCTAGTGTGCTTTTTGGTTGCTAAATTAGCGTTAGCAAACATTTTATACTCATTGACGATTTCAATTTACCAAAATCAAACCAGCCAGAATCTCTTTTTACTGAAGGTAGCATTGATGAAAAGGATTTATCTGAATTCCTAGTCGCGTCGAATTATACCTATCATTTTATTGGAGTTGGCACAAGCTTGCCCCGTGTGCTTTTTGGTTGCTAAATTAGCGTTAGCAAACATTTTATACTCGTTGGCGATTTCAATTTACCAAAATCAAACTGGTCAGAATCTCACTTTACATAGGGTAGCATTGATGAAAAGGATTTATCCGAATTCCTAGTTGCTGAACTGCTTCTAATTCAGCATATATGCAAACCTACATGTAGTTCATCAAGGCCGGGGTCCATTCTCGATTTAGCATTCACCAAACGTATGACTGACATAGAAAGAGTTAGTTATCTGCCACCTATCGGTAGCAGTGATCATTGTGTACTCGCTTTAGAGTCTACTCCAAGTATTCGTTTCTGTAACAATTATGAGAAAGTATTTAAGCGTTAATAATCGAAGGTCAAAACTGAAGAAATTTTAAATTTTACTCAGCTTCATATACTTCGCGTGATAGGTAAAGATAAGGAACTACTTAATCAGATTTTGGATTATTTAATGAATATTTCAGAAATATTTGCAATAACACGTGCAATTTCTTCACAATAGAAATTTCCTGCTTAGTTTGATAAAGATCTTAAGCTTATATTGAAAACTCGTAATCACTTTTGGCGCATGTCACGTCCAGATTCGAATATAATTCCTCGTTATAGACCAATACGAAACATGTACAAGACTAAAACTAAGAAAGCGGAATGAATTCGCAGCAGTTATTGCGATTAAGGCTTATGAACAGCCTAAACAGATTGGAAATATGTTCGCCGCAATAGAACTATTCCTTCTCAAGGAATATTTCTACAGAACCCCACCTCACTCCTCTTCGTCTCAAGGACTCTTGACTTTAGTTAAGTCCTCGTTAAGATCCTCCATCTTATTAAACTATTCATGTCCAGCCATGTCTTGTTTAGTAGTTTCACTCAGTAAGAACGGTAAACGCCTCAGTCTAGCCAATGTCTACATCCGACCAGGGGAAATTCACAAGAACCGTGACCTCCTGAATAGTATTATTGACACCGGTTATGACATGATACTTAGGGATTTTAACGACAGAACTAGTCGTTGAATCAATGCAGCACTTCGCAGAGCTAGGAACGGTTATCATATTCACAAACCCCCATCCGCTTCCTTTAAGCAGTTCCTAGCGAAACTGCTTAACCTCCCTAATCTCTCTGTTTCCGCCAGACAGGCTCTCTCGAATGAATACTGGAGCACTAGATATAGGTTCCAGCTAAGTAGGGATAGGACGAGTATTGCTCGTCTTAATCCTTCGCAGTCTTCCTTTTGGAAGATTTTCAAGAAGGAGAAGTTTGTTTGCTGGAAGGAAAGAGCATTGTGTTGGATAGGGAATGTTGGCCTTGATAAAATTTTGGAGGAGTCACTAGCCCTACACAACTATGGAGCCACTCAATCATCTTAACCAATACCGCCTTGGTGTAACTTCAGGGGTATGGATCTATCTGTTACGGATATCTCCTAGGGTCCACTCCAGGGCACCTCAAAATCCGTCGCTCCACTTTCTTCTCGGGTCTATCAGCTTTTGACAGCTGATCAGAGAAAAGAGGTGGCTGTCACAATGCTTTTAGCCTCCCCATCCGATGTAGAAGGCATCAATATTAGTAAGCGTGTTTTTATTCCTAAGAAAAAATCCTGCTCATGCCCTAAAGATGTGACCCATTTTGATTCAAAATGCCCTCGTGTCGATTTACGAAAAAGCGCTTGCGCGTAAAATCCGCGACCATTTAAGTAGGCGTAATTTGATCCCTCCAGGTTTTCATGGGTTCGTCAAAGGTCGCTCGGTTCATTCAGCAGTAGGTGAGGTGGAGCAGTTTTGTCGGGATAATAGCCATCGTCTAGTTGTGGCTATTTTCCTCGACTTTTCTGCTGCATTTGACCGCATCTCCATTCCTTTTGTGATCTCTTCTCTTAGGTCCCTCGGGTTGCCTGCGAGAATTGCGAACAGAGTAGAGATCCTGCTGCATACCAAGTGATTTTACTATGAAGACGACCCTGATGCGCGTCAGTTCTACCCTATTACGGGTGTGCATCAAGGTTCCCCTCTCTCCTATCTTGTATCTTGCTGCCTCCATAAATCTATTCAAAATATTTAAACGCGATCAACGTCTAGTGGTGTACGCTGATGACACCACAGCCCTGTTCACTGGACACAGGTGTAAAGACGTAGTCTCTGACATCAGTCGTTTCTTTTTAAGATTAAAAGATCAGTTACCCATATCCAACCTTATTTTAAACTCCGCCAAATCGCAGGTGGTTGTCTTTCATGGCTCCCCTGCGACGAAGCAAAAACTTAAGAGATTAGCACTCTCTGCGCTCTCCTCCATATTTGCCTCTGAACCACTTCCCACCTTCACAAGTCAAGTAAAATACCTGGGGTTCACCATTACGGTGAACTTGTCGGCGAAAGCTGACCTGGATAGACTCAAACGTATCCTGAAGAAAGCTAGGTGGGCCCTGAAACGGGCTCAGCATCTGTCGTTGAAAGGGAAAACCCAAGTGCGCCTCTGGGGCACTTGGGCTATCTCGGGATTAGTCTTCTTTTCAAGAGGACGTCCCTCAGAGCAAAGGCTAAGGTTTCTTAAGCTCCTCGTCTCGCGTTTATCCAGCATAGTTCGCAACCGACTGGACTCTTCGGGGGGGGGTGAGAGACCCCGGGTGGTTCAGTCGGAAGGCGGCGTGTTGGATAGGTTGGGGGCTCAGATCCCTCTGGATTTGAGGCCGTAATATCGGTATGAAGACTTGAAAAAGAGAAGAAAGAGAGTCTTGTTTTTGACTGCCTTTTTATCACTTTATTTATCAGTTTTTGTATTAGTAAGAAAATCTTATTATTATTCTACCTATTCTTGTGATGACGCCCGTTTCAACCAATCAATCAACATCCAAATTTCAGAATACTGTCAGATATCGAAGAATTCTTGTTATAAAATAAAAGCACATAGTACAAAACATGATGTTGTATAAACCAAATTATCGAGGTGCACAGATTTGACTGCTCCTGAAAATTTATCTGAGGATATTAATAATGCAAATAAAATAACGCCAAAAAAGATATGCGTTATGATATTGAATTAAGTAGCTAAAAACGTATAAATAGCTTCACATAGTGGTACATCAGATGCCGTGGTTTTAAAGGTAATCGACAGTTCAATATCTGTTGAATGTCACTCAGTCTCAAAAAATTCTAGGCACCTTGAAAGGACTTTCGTTGGGGTCGATTCAGTGAATTCGTTTCAAAATAGATCAATCGCTAACATTCGTGTACACAAGTCTCGAAAGAATTTATCTATCAAAAAGGGATCAGGTTATTTTAATGGCCAACATTGCTGAGTCATCGATCATAAACAATCATCACAGATTAAATGATGACATTGATAAGGTACGATGTATATTTTGGTATCTGATATCGGACTGTGATTCCTCAATTTAAATAGCTTAAAGTTATTCCTATCCTCAAGTTGGGTAAATTAGCGAACTCTAATAACGTCAACCCTCGTTTACTCAAAATAGTTTGTAGCGATAAAGATCATGTCGGTAGCATATTTAGAAACTCGTCTAAATTAAAGGGTACTGGCATAAGATTACTACGGGACCTTGATCCATCAGACAGTGAACGAATGAAGATAGCTAGGGTTGCACCTAGAAACAGAACTGAAAATGGTGAAAAGAACCTTGTTATCCAAAATTTTCAGGTAGTGTAACGTCATTCTCGTGTGCACTAGATATCTCTGCTTTTAGAGGAAGCACTTTCGAAGACAATCGACGTTCCAAGCTGTGTCGCACCCATCAATAGGAATGCCTTGTATAAATTCATTAAAGCGATTTCAAAGCAGTAAAAGATCCGTCAAGTAATATATCTATTACAGTACTTTATTCTAGCATACAGAGTATTACTTTCAATATGTCGGAAATTTTTCAAACCGTTGACGAGATCAAGGCTAGTGTTTTAGCTTTGAGTGAAGCATGGCTTCATCCAAACATTAGCGACATTGAAATAGCTATACCTGGTTATACGTTGTCGTTGTGATCGCAATAACCTTAAAGACAGTGTTGTCATTCTGTTTACCGTATATAGCTTAATTGTAACCGTACTACATTGTGAGAATTTAGAAGTGAGCTATTAGTCTATATGGTGCCGTATTGATAGCGATACATCCTCTTTTGTCATTGGGTTGGTATACAGAAGTCCTTTGGCATCCACTAAACGTCTTCGGGGTGACATAACGAGGTTTTTACATTATAAAAGCCTAATCTTGCTTAGCGATTTTAATTTGCCTTACGTTAATTAGTCAACGTACACATGCTTAATTGGACGCGATTGTGAATCTAAGGATCTCTAGACTCTATAAATGAACATCACTATTTTTAATATGTAGATCAACGCACTCGTTTTAGGGGGACATCTATAAGTCTTCTCGACTTGTTTATCGAATACTGAGCGAATCATTAACATATGATATATTGCGGCATTAGGAAATAGTGATCACTCCAGCTTGCTAATTAAGTTTCCATTCGCCTTGTCAAACTTTCAATTGCAATAAAAAGAGTATCAACATTTTTAAAAGCGATTATGATAAAATTTCTAGTCATCTTGATCAAGTTGTTTGCTTAGATGCTTTTACAGTGGGATTGACGAGTGCTTGGACTAATTTTCAGGAAACGCGTGTCTTTCTATTGATAGGGTATGCGCTTTTATGCACATTACGCGCTAGTAAAAGCTGTAAACCTTGTTTTGACGATGAATTAAAGAAAAAATTAAAAAAATGCAAAAATCTTTCCAACCAATACCGTTTATCTGATGATAATAAAGGTCATATCGTGACACGAGAAATAAATTTACTTCGCTAAAAAGATTAAAGAATGATAAGTTCGAAGAGTATCTTATTATATACAGAGCTTTGACAAAAAAAATGCCGTTTTGCTCGCTAATCGTACATTACAACACATAAAACAAACATCAATTACAACCACACCAAGGATAAGAACTTTTAATGTTGCCTTGATCAGCGTGCTTTATTCAAGTGTAGACCATGGCTTTGAATTGGCTCAATGATGACGCAGTCATGATGTCGTGAGGCATCTTGCTCAAAAAATCAAACTTCAATCAAATATTATTAATAATGTATAAATAATATTATTAATAATGTAGTATTATATAAATAATAATACATATCTGAGATATTATATAAATCATAAGAATCATGATAATCTTATAAAATAATCCTATAAATATTATACCGGCCGAACTCTACTGAATCATAACTATCGAGTTTCTATTTAGTAAATGAATACGTAACGGAATGACTCTTTTCAAAGAGATAAAGCACTTGTTTTTTGTACTAAACATGCCGAACTTGTATCTAAAATGTATCGTGCGAACTTGTATCTAAACATGCCGAGAGAGCACTCTTACGGCGAAGTTGGTGATGCGTTGTAAGGGTAGGATGATGGATTTTGGAGAATTGGCGAAAAGGCTGAGGCAGTAATCGATTTTAGAGAAAATAAGCGATGAAAGAAGAGAAATACAAGAACGGAAGTCTATAAGGGGGCGGATACGGCGGATGTCACGGATAATTAAGTTAGACGAGCGGACCATGTCACGGACGAAGGGTTTAAGGTAAAGGTGATTATCGAAATGGAAGCCTAAGAAAGTGAGATTGTGGACTATGGAGATGATCGATGATGCAAAAGATACAAGTTCGGCACGATACATCTAAAATGTATCGTGCCGAACTTGTATCTAAAATGAACTTGTATCTAAACATGCCTAAGGTCATACTCTGATTACATAAGTATATGTAAAATACACACGATCTCTATATTTCCTACTTTAGATATTTTGTAATTGAAACATTTTAAATTGTGAAGAATGATCATTTACTGTATTAACATGTTAATGTTTCTAACTGTTCATCCATTGATATTGTACAATGATGTGATCACGTTCTCAATTAAATTTTTTTTATTTGGAAGCATTAGTCTAACTTAAAAGTTTCTATAAATGAATTATTCCCATTGCCTATGTATGCAACGAAGCAGACTTCCCTAATGACACCGAGCCATCGATGCACTGTACATATCGACAAATTTAAAGATCTTTATTCCTACTATTATATCGAACTAGTTGAACTCTGAGACTCCAGTTCGACTAGTAATTTTCGATCACCCGAATATCAATATGATATTTGTTGAGTTCATATCAGCGTATTGTGATACATATTATCTAACGCTGCGAAAAAGTCAATATAACTGAGCTGGTTCCTAACTTTTAAGATCTTATAGATGCAAGATGTTGAGTCATAGATATATATTTTGAGAATCAACAAATTCTCAGTAAATATGACTATAAGTTGAATTTATTAATAAATGTGATGGTTCTGTTATTTTGAACAGATTTATGTGATAGGAATCGCACGGGCTTTTAAATTTGTTAAGCCAAAAACAATAAAATGACACAAGGAGAAACACACACTGTTTTTTAAAGCTATACGAATATCACTTTGAAACTGAATTAGCCAGAAAGATCAGCTAATTGTAAATATCGAGCTATTGAAAATGGACGGTTAAGCCAAAGCACCGATATAATCACGATGTAGCTGATATATCAAGCTATCATGCAGTAAGTGTAAATTTACTCGCTTAATCATTCATTACGCCAACTAGTTTGTCGTACATCAGTGAACGATTGACGTATAAAACACACATGTTTTATGATGATGAATCAACATTTTTGTAATTGTTTTGATCGCTTGATTCAAGCTGTCCTATATTGGCCATAACTGCCATTTTTTATCAAGACACATTACACAAAGCTTTTTTACAGTGAAGTATATAGTTTATCAAATCAATGTAAAGAAATGTAGTACTTTACCTAGTACCGAAAAGTACATCTTGTGCGTTTTTATGTATTATCGATAGAACATAGCATGTCAGTCAATATTTGTTATTTCGATGTTTAAAGACTGCAACAAACGTACACTACGGACGGTTAAATCAATATCTAGAAATGATCGAGAATCATAAATTTAGGTGCTTCTAGCATTTTTAAAGACTTGTAAGGTAAGCTTATTCAAATTAATAATCAATTTTATATGATGATTTTCTTTATATTTAAAAGTCGGCAGGGTAAATGTTTCTTCCACTAATGTTGCTTTCGACATTCAAAAAGGCATAACAAATATGTACTTCGACCAAATTAAACACTGATTATTAACGATGACATTCAAATATGTAGGAACGACGGTGTTATCGAGAATTGATAAGGCAAACTGTCGCCGAATTATCACTTTTTCACTATGGCCCTCATAAATTTATTGGAATTCGTCACTCATATAACATGAGTGACTAATAAAGCAACTGTCAAAATGGGAAATCTCATTACCCTCTATTGCTAGCAACATAGTCATGCTGTGTGGTTTTGTGTATCTAAGATTATGCATGCATTATCGAATAATATTTATTATTCTCAATATTTTATCAACATCCGTAAAGAGATTTTAGTAAAATATGCGAACTATTCATTTTACTCAAATATTTTTTTTTACTATTTATTATGCACAATTCCTCAAATAGGTATTTTAATACTTTTGTGTTAAGAATTAATTCCGAATTGGATGATCATTTTAAAATTTATGTATGTTTTAGCAACAGCAATAATTTATTTAAAGTGGCAAATGCGTGCCAACTGCACGCTTACAAGTCCACTAACTAAAAAGCACAGCAAAAGTCATACAGATAAATTTCTTAAATTGTTTAAATGAAACCGGATTTGGCGTTTGAAACATTGCATTGAGGTTGATTGTGGTATATGAATGGGCGTATGATTCCACAAGAGAGGAGCAGCCATAAGGAAGGAGCTGAAGCCAAAAGATGTAGAGTAGTTTGGGACATGTAAAAGAATGGAATTACGGGAACGCAAAGAGGAGTAAACAGAACGAGAATTGTCGAGAAACGGAAGGTTGAGAAATGAAGGAGTATGAAAAGTTACAAGGCGGAGAGCAGTGATAAGAATACGAATTTGAACACGACAATAAATGATAGGCAAATCGAGAGAAGCAAGATGGTGAGATGTATGATCAAAACGACGAAGACGGAGGAGAACTCGAACGACGAAGTTGATAATGCGTTGAAGTTGAAAAAAGTGGATTTAGATGAGCTGGAAAATAGACTAAGACAGTAATCAAGTCTTGAGAAAGTAGAGAAGATACGAGAGTCATACAAGAAGGGAATTTGATCAATCTACGAATTTGACGGAGGTTGCAGAGAATCAAGGTAGATGAGCGTACTTTATCTCTAACGAAAGGTTTAAGTGAAAGTCGGTTGTCGAAACGGAAGCTTAAGAAAACGGGATTGTCAAGGATAGGAAGAATTGTATAATTTAATGATACGGACAAAGGTTCTACGCCAAAGCGTCGAGAAAGGATCCACATTATTTTGGATTTATTAGGATTCAGAGTAAGATGAAGAGAAATATGATTTAAAATTGAGGCAAAACAGTTGGAAGCAGAAACACTAATATCATGAATACGATAAGCAGGTGCGTGATCATAGATAAGAATGTCATCAGCATATTGCATAACATGGAAGTTAAATGCATGAGAAATAGAAGACAAATCACCAAGAAGAAGAGAGATAAGCAAGGGGCCTAATGCGAAGCCTTGTGGACCACCGGACGGGATGGAAGAAGGATGAGAAAGAGAAGAGTTTGAACAAACGCTAAAAGTACGGTTTGATAGATATTACGAAAACTAAACTAAAGTGAGTAAAGAGAAGCCATAATTATGACGAAAACGATAAAGAAGATTCGAGCGATCGACGATGTCGAAAGCAGATGAGAGATCAAGACTAACTATGACACTTCATAATTTGTTTGGCCTAATTACACGTATTTTTCAAATCATATTTACAATCATATTTCGCAACCACCTTTTCGGACCCTTTGAGGGCCAAATAATCGTGCACATTTGAATAATTCGATTACTGATTGGTTGCAATAATTCAAGTACTAAAGCATCTTATCTATAGTCTCTATTGCAACTCTATAGAGTTTCAATTATATAGAGTTGTAACTCTATAGAGTTGCAACTCTATTTGGGTTGTAACTCTATAGAGTTGCAACTCTATTTGGGTTGTAACTTTATAGATTTGCAACTCTAGTTAGTCACAGGGGTACTAACTCCTCAATTCTTGACCTCTGCTTTTCGAGTGAAACGTATCTGATAAAAAACGTCAAATACGGAACTCCGCTAGGATCAAGCGATCACTCGACCATCTCAATAGAATTTAACGCACTCGGATCATATGCCGAAGCGGTTAAAACGTCGAATCCTTTCAAAATCGACTATGATGTCGTGCGCAGGATAATTTCCTGTATGTATTGGCCCGACCCATCGAAAGCAGGCATTCAAGAAGCTTGGGATCACTTTAAGACCACATTACATTGTGTTCTCGACTATTTTGCTTCGATACGTTAGAATCGTACACGAAAACTACGTCCGAAATGGTTAGATGCGGAATTGCTTGCTCTAATCAAACACCATGATAGATGTTTCGATGCGTACAAAAAAGGGGAACTTTCTTTTGAACACTACCGTCATTGCAGGAATACGGTTTCTATTCTGAAAAAAAAAACAGAAAAAACGCAGATTCATCTCAAATATATGCTGGTCCACTCATAACAATCATTGGGTGGCTTTTAAAAGCATACTTCCACGTTCTATACACTCGACAGATTGTTCATACCTATTGACCGAAAATGGGTCAATCTTGACCTCCCCAACTGATGTAGCTGCTCATTTTATGGACTATTTCGCTATCAAAGTAGATAGAGTGTCGATCCCTGATGGTATAATCCAAACTAAACACAATGTACTTCTACCTAGAGTAGTCATATCTAACATTGAATTTAGCGATAAAGATGTACTGCACGAACTACATAAATTACCCCGCAACGCCGCGTAAGGTCCTGACCATATACCTCCAATACTCTTAAAGGAATTAGCCCATGCAATACACGTTCCCTTAGCTTCTATTTTTAGAAGTTCACTAAACACAGGTTATCTACCATCTGATTGGACTAAGGCTACTGTACGTATAATTTTCAAGAAAGGTGATAGATCCCAGGCTTCCAACTACCGTCCCATCAGTCTCACATCTATAGCTTGTAAGGTATTAGAAAAATTGAATATTCGTCACCTTAGCGCTTTCGTTGAAGCTAACAATCGCCTCAGCCCCAGTCAGCATGGGTTTAGGCCAAATCGCTCAACGGTAACGAACCTTGTAAAAGCGAGAGCAAGCTGGGTAGATTCAATGAGAAGTGGTTCCAAAGTAGATGTGATATTTATAGACTTATCGAAATCATTTGATAGAGTTATTCCAAATTTGCTAGTAAACAAATTATCTAACATTGGTGTACGGGGCTCTTTGTTACGCTGGATTCAATCATTCGTAAGCAACCGCTCGTTTGCAGTACGCATAAGCCATTATCTTTCTGGTTACTCAATGATGACGACAGGCGTCCCGCAGGGATCGGCCATTAGTCCGACTCTCTTTAATATATATGTAAATGATATTACAAACAACTTAACGTCGGAATGTGTTACCTACGCAGATGATCTTAAGGTTTGGAGGCGAATCATTGATGATTCCGATGTTAGCGCTCTTCAAAAAGACCTGGATTCCATAAATATATGGTGTATATCTAATGGGCTGATGATAAATGCGACTAAATGTAGACATATGCGGATCGGCTCCCCAGACATTCGTTGCTCTTATAAAATTGGAAACATGTTGATTGATTCTACAGATAAAATCGATGATTTAGGGATATCTACGCTTAATACGCTCGATATGAGCGCTCACGTAAATAAAGTTTCGGCCAATTGCCGTCGTTCAATTGGCATCATTAGACGATCTTTTGGTTAACTAGAGGCATGTAGCTTGAGAATAATATACAAGGCCCTCATCGAATCTCGAATGCTATACACATCTCCCGCAGCGTATCCACATATGTGCAAGAACATTGTGGCTTACGAATCAATTATCCGGTCGGCTAGCTTACGAATAAATTCTCCGGTCGGCTATTCGTCTTGTTCCCATTGTTAGAGACCTGCCGTTTGACCAGAAGTTAGAAATCCTAGGTGTTTCAACGGTTTGTGGAAAGTTTGGTAAAAGCTGATCTTATGCTGGTATGGAGGGCAATTTTATCGCCCACTCATCCCCTCAACTTCATGTTTTGCCTACGCAACTCCGAGCAATTACGTGGACATCGACTAACGCTCAAACATCGTAGAAAAGTCCATCGACACTATCAGGAAATCAGAGATTGAGTAATAAACAGTTGGAACAGGCTCCCGTTAGTTGCAATTGAATGCATGGAGCATCCGAGAATTTCGGCGTGTGTTGAACAGTGTATCACTCTCATAAGAAGTCGAACCTGATTTGGATTTTTTGTTTTACTGACATTGTACTTTTTTACATTGAGATCCAGCCAAACGAGCCACCGCTCATCGGCTGTTGTATACTAATAATAATCATTTGTGTGTTTATGCTGTTAGATAAAATCCTCCAAATATTCAATGTATCGAATATTTTATTGCATATAAAAAAGTGAGCAGCTTCAAACCACGTGTTCCATCTGAAAACGATGGGTTGAAGCAGAAGCACTCCAGAACACTTACCTTCGTATTTAAAATACATTAGAAAATAATTTAATTCCTCATATTTTTCGCCAGAGAAACAAGCCTGTATGTTTTCAACAGATTTGTTCTTATTGCATTACCAATAAATACAATGATGAGTGTCACAAACATGTGAACCTCTATTCAATATGATAAAAAATATATATATTTCCAGGCTTTTCTGCAATAGGGTGCGATTTCTGTTACGGAGTCCACAATTTCCTTAACCTCGATTGATAATCGATACAATCACGAAGAACTATTAGCGAAACGGTTGGCTACGCAGTCTGACCAAATACGGGCGTTTGGATATTCTCTGATATGCTCAATACGGTCAACATTCTGGAAATTTTGAATTAGCATGTTAATAACTGAACGAATCAGTAAATCCTTCGTTTTGTCCACGATAACGACAATGTGTGCACCTGCGTTGAATATCGTGTTGAGCTTGTGCTGTTGATTTTCTATGAGATCCACAAATGATGCTTCATCAGACAATCACTCCTTGGAATTGATTCATCACTTACAATGTGGGTGTCAATAAACTTACGAATGACACAGTGGTCAACTTTTTCAATAGGAATGTTAGTGCTGCTAGTTCTCTTAAATCTTCGCAAATTCTTAAGGGCTGATTTGTTGCCCCTTACCCTTTAAACAGGTATATTATAGTATCATTCATTTTTCTAGAAATATCCTTATCGGTCGTACGTGTATCGTATTGGTCATTATTCATGTGATCAACGATTGTGCATGTTCTAGCGTGATAAATTGCTTTCGTAAACTTCTATTAATGTGATCAACGATTGTTGATCTTCTAGCGTGGTCAACTGCTCGAACGATCATTGATTTGATCGATTTTGTGGCGCTAAATTGTTTAGTTCATATTTAAGAAAAATTTCCCTAAGCGAGCTAAACAAGCATTGACACTAAATTCAGTTAGTGTTTTGCCGGTTTCACATGAATTTTATTATTCCAATAAAATAGAACTCGTAGTCGATTCGGATCGATAAAAAGACGAGCCTTTACGAATTTGATTTGTGCTTTGCTTATTATAGATATCTATATGCATACATATAGATACATATGCTTTTTTAGTTCAGTTCGCTTATTTCATGATAAAATAAAATATTCTTTTAAATAAATTTTATTTATACTAGACTCAAATATAGTAATTAATTCATTCATTGTTCTTTTTTTTGTTATAGAACAATTTATGAACAATTTTGTTATGAACACTTTTGTTATAGAACAATTTTATTTTGTGTGTTGCTTATTCCAGCACTACGCAATATTTCAAAAGTTTAATTTTTTTTGTAAACGACACAGAAGTTAAATTGTTTTAGTTAAACAACCTTATTAATAAATAATATATTTATTAGTTAATACTCGACGGTAGATAATTACATAAAATATTACGGGAGAAATAAATTACTCTATCCTAGTTTTTACTTTTATCAATTGAATTTAAAGATAAATCCAATCAATTTTTTTAATTTTACAATTAACTTTAAATTACTTCAATACATTAAACCTGAAGAAATATGAAACAAACATATTTTGTGAAGTAGCAGAAAACTATTTGTACAAGAATTTGCAATTTTCTCTATCTAATTAAGTATTCATAATCCGCCAAACCTACTTCCGTAATCCACTTAGTGTATCGTGACAAATTGTTTAAGAAACACTTATATATAGCTTCTTTAGTTTGTAAGAAAATGGTTCCTTATGCTAATTTTGCTCGTTCAGACAAATTGCATCGATACAGTAGATCATACTAAGCACAAGCAAACCTGGTATTTTATCAGTTTTTACTTTATTTTATATTAATCTTCTTTAATCTCACCAAACAATTGTGTTTGTCTTCAAATTTTTCTGTAAATATAGTCTTAACATTATGAAAATCCTTACGCCACATTCTGAAGATGAACGATAATGGTTTGAAATTCGGATGAATTTCATTTTAATGGATTCATCGTCTACGACAATATTATCTTTAAAATGATTTCTGGTAGATAAATAGTCAATGATAAATGGTCTATGTATGAATTGAAGACTGAAATAGATGTAGAAACATTGTGTTTTTAATTGAATTATTCGTAATTCAATTAAAAATCGTTTAACAAATAAAAAGTTTTTATTTGGGTCAATTACTTTTTATCAATTAATAAAAACTAAGTATACTTGCATATGTTATTTAATATAATTGGCTCAGTAATAATAATTTTTGTTCGAAGCGATAATATTGCATTTTCATAATTCTAGGAAAATGATAATTGTCAAATAACCATTTACTTTTATGTTCATACTAGGAGCCAAGAGCACCAATCAGTGTTCAAAGAAGTCTACACGATCAAAATTACTTTGAAATATATTTTCGTACTATGAAATACCATAAAAATAGTAGATTATATATAATATACTATTATATATACGATTTTTATTATTATATAAACAAACATATTGTGTTAAAAAATAAAACGTTTTATTATTAATAAAATATTAACGTTGTCATTTAATGAGATAAGTTAAAATAAGTTATTTATTTTATTCCCCTAAAATAAGAAATACCGCAGACGAGGCTAAGTTTAAGAATGAATACTTGTTTTTATTAAGCAAAATTTATCCTTGTAGATTCAATGTGACGATAATCACATTAGATGAGATTACATCTAATCGAGTTCTATCGTGACCTCTTCCTAATCAAATATATTTGATATCTTCCATAATTATTGCACATAAGTTTGTACAGCTCATCTGTTTCATCCTCTGAATCTGCTGATGAATACTATAAGAGAAGTGCACAACACAGAAAGCAATTATCAATTCAATCAAAACAATCACCAACAACATGATCCGCCCAGTACACAGTTGACGTTCAATAATCGATATCCGCCTGTGCAAACTGAATATGTACCTACTCAGATCGAATATCCAAATGTTATACCTCATCAACTGTTACTACCTTTAAACACTGCATCCATGACATTAAATGCTCCTGAAAACCAGCTTTTTCAAGAACAACAGAATCAACACCCAATTCAACAACAGCCGTCGACAAATAGTAGCTTCACATCACTACATCAACAGGCATCTTCAATACAGTTACAATCACTTATGCTACAACAGCAACAGTATTATGTAATGACATTGTTGGCCAATGCTGGACTTTTAAATCAGAATCCACAACAAGCTCAATTCTTTACACCTCATCAACAACAGCAGATTTCGAATAGGCCATTGTTCTTCGGAAATGGAAATATGTACACTCAGCAGAATCCCCAATCTTTGCTACTGACAGGTTTCACTCAACCAACAAGCAATGTGCTAGACGAAAATATAAGCAAATCACTTGTAGATAAAATGCAGGCAATATCCTTGAAATCTTACCAACAGAACAGCACCCTTAATGATAGTAACTCACAACTGTTACAAATAAATGGCAATCATATTGCCACTGCTTTGACAAACAAGCAATCATCACCGATAACCCCTATATTGCACAATAATGCTCTTAATTGGATTGTTCATCCGCAATGGATCCATATGGGGTTATCTGTACAATCGCCGTCTAGATTTAATCTTGTGCAACCGAGTCCACCACTTTGGCCACCATATCCACGAGCTAATAATGTTCTAATAAACAATATGTCGCATTCTCGACAGAACTCACAAACAACGATGCAATTTTCTTCAAATACTAGTAGGCAATTTAACGGTGGCCTTATACCAGCTAGCAGCACTGACGACAAGTCTGAATCTACAGTGCTAATGAAACTTAAATGCGAAAACAATTTTAACCCTAAAGAATTCGACATGAAGAAACTAAATAACGCCCGATTCTTTATAATTAAAAGTTATTCCGAAGACGATATTCATCGAAGTATCAAGTACGGAATATGGTGTTCAACACCATCTGGAAATAGGCGGTTAAATGATGCATTTCGAGAGCGTGAGGAAAAAGGAACAGTCTACCTTTTTTTCAGCGTTAATGAATCCTCGCACTTTTGTGGTATTGCAGAGATGATGAGTCCCGTTGATTACGACTTCAAATCAGCAGTTTGGGTTCAAGATAAATGGAAAGGTAAGATGGACGTCAAATGGATATACGTAAAAGACGTTCCCAACACAAAATTACGGCATATTCAATTGGAGAATAATTTTAACAAACCTGTTACATTTTCGAGAGATTCTCAAGAGGTACCGCTAGAGAAAGCCAAACAAGTATTTCAAATTATTCACACCTACAAAGAGGAGTGTTCGCTTCTTGATGATTTTGATCACTATGAAATTCGTCAAAGGGAACAACACAAACTCAGTAAGTTTATTTTTTTTATTGTAGTTTCGTATTTGTCGTATTTTTTAGTTTGAGACTACCAGTGTAAATTTTATCACAGGCTAGAATACTGAACCGATTAAAACGATTTTTTTATTTTTATTTCTTAAAACGTTATAAAATTTTAATTTATTTGATTAATCTGAAAACAAAAAATTGAGGGCAGTTTAGGAAAACAAGAGCAATGGGGTAACGATTCTATAGACCACACATGTGAAAATCGTGGCATTTTATACGTGCGAAATTCATTCATATTTTGTTTATAAAATCAACATAAAAATATTGAATTATTTTATTGATTTTAATTATTTACTTTAAAATATTGAATGTCTGAATTTTACGACTAACTTTTTAACTTTTCTAAGTTTTTATTTTAAAAAGTTAAGATACATTAAATTTAGATTGCTTAACTCTGATATTCAACTTTGATATTTAACAAAAAAAATTAAATTAAAAAATTAAAAAAATTAAATTTTTTAATTTAAAAAATATTAATTTTAATTCTGTTATGTAGACAACTGTTTTTAAAAATACCTTACCAATGAAATGCTTGATTAGATAATTATTAGAAGATTTACGATCCTTTAAAAGTTTTCACGTTACTTAGTTCAAATCATTCTGTAAATTAAATTTCGCTGTTGATAAGTGACTTTAAGATAGTTTTTTAAATCATTTTTAACAGATAAATTTATCAAAATGTATTTGAAAATATATTTTCAAAATGCCGCTTTGAAATTCCAGATAATCATATTTTTATACAGATTACATAAATGTGTTATTAATCTGTAAAAATTATTTTATTGTAGCTAGGAACCAATGAAGGCGATGATACATTATTCATTTCTTTCAATATTTTAACAGTACAAGGCTCTCGAGTGTCTAAGCAAACAAAATAGCAAGAAATTGTTAAAACGATTTATTACAAACGTGTTTAGTTA
Organism: Pomphorhynchus laevis; assembly: GCA_012934845.2. NCBI lineage: Eukaryota > Metazoa > Acanthocephala > Palaeacanthocephala > Echinorhynchida > Pomphorhynchidae > Pomphorhynchus > Pomphorhynchus laevis. The sequence goes on from WNNJ02002737.1 coordinate 79,636, forward strand.
ATCTAGATTAACCTGTTAATTTCGGGTAAAAATTACTTTTTTCAATTTAGATAAAATTTAATTAAATTTTACAATATTTAACATATTTTGAATAGTTAAGTTGGATACTACTGTTATCATAAATTTGAACTACATTTTTGAAAAATATATGGTTGTTAATATTGCAATATAGTGAGAATAGTTTATATTATAATATAGTATCACAGTTTATTTTGTTGAAATAAATGTCTCCTTTGTGGCAAACAAATCCACTTATATTTTATTATAGTTAAATTTACAGTTGACGATATTTAACGAATCGTCTTTAATCGTTGAATAATAATTTGAAAATAATTAAATTTGTTAAAATTTTGACTGAACGTGTTCTAGTATATTTTAATAATATATTTATTAAATAATAAATATAATAAATAATATATTTATTAAAATATATAATTTATTATTAATTAACTGTAATAAAGTGTCGAATCTTACAAACCAGATATCTTTTCTAAACAGAACTTTTTATAACTTTTACTTATAAATATTGCATTTCTTCTTTAACGTTTTGTTTATAAAAGTCAATATTTTGACTTATATCTATCAAACAGTACATTTCGCGTATATTCTAACTCTTCTCTCTCCCATCCTTCGTCCATCCCGTCCGGTGTTCCACAAGGCTTCGCATTAGGCCATATGCTTTTCTCTCATCTTCTCTGTGATTTGTCTTTGATTTCTCATACATTTAACTTCCATGTTATGCAATATGCTGATGACATTATCATCTATGCTCATGCACCTGTTTATCGTATTCATCATTTTAGTGTTTCTGCTTCCAACGGTACTGCCTCAATTTTCAATAATCTTTCTTCCCTTCGTCTTTCTCTGAATCCTGATAAATCCAAAATTATGTGGATCCTACCTCGACGCCTCGGCTTAGAACCTCCCTCCGTATCATTAAATTCTACAATTATTCCTATCGTTGATAATCTCGTTTTCCTAGGCTTCCATTTTGACAACCGACTTTCACTTAAACCTTTCGTTAGAGATAAAGTACGCTCATCTACCTTGATACTCCGCAACCTCCGTCAAGTTCGTAGATTGATCGATTTCCCTTCTTGTATGACTCTCATATCATCTCTCCTTTTTTCTAGACTCGATTATTGTCTTAGTCTATTTTCCAACTCACCTAAATCCACTCTTCTTCCCCTACAACGCATCGTCAACGCAGCTGTCCGAATTCTCCTCCGTCTTCGTCGTTTTGATCATACATCCTACCATCTTGCTTCTCTCGATTTGCCTACAATTTATTGTCGTGTTCAAATTCGTCTCCTTATCACTGTTCTCCGCCTTGTAACTTTTCATACCCCTTTATTTCTCAACCTTCCTTCTCTTGATAATTCTCGTCCTGTTTACTGTTCCTTGCGTTCCTGTAATTCCCTTCTTTTACATGTCCCAAACTACTCTACCTCCTTTGGACTCCGCTCCTTCCTGGTGGCTGCTCCTCTATCGTGGAATCATCTGCCCATTCATATACGCCAATCAACTTTCCCACTGGGCTTCAAACGCCAAATTCGATCCCATTTAAACAATTTATCTGCTTGACTTTTTCATTTTTTGTTAGTGGACTTGTAAGCGTGCAGCTGGCACGTATTTGCCACGTTAAATAAATTTGTATTATTATCTTCGATACTTTGTCAAAATCCAATTATATTCGACCCGAACTTAATCTTTTAGAAATATGTAATTTTATAATATAAATTCATTTATTTATAGTTCATAGTTTTGCAAAGTATGAAGTTAACTTTTCAAATTTAACTTTCTATTAGCTAATATTTGTTCAGTTAATTCCATTGCCTAGGAAGGAACTTTCAAAAGGCACGAAACGTAGATGCATCGAGACGAATTCATCGTCCTTATGATTACGTTGACAACAATGCCCGGAGTTATGTTTCAGTACCTACTATGCTGCGAAATAGCAAAGAAACGTTTAAATAAAGCAAGCAGCCATGTCACCGATATACTGTCAATTCAATGGCTGATTTAATCCTGGAACATTTGAAAAATGTAGTTTTTCTACGTGTTCTTGATTATCAATTATGTAAAAAATCATTCCACAATTTTTTTAATTATGGACAATTTAGGTTTTGCTAAAAGCGACATTTATTCACACATTTTATTGATATCACGGGAGTGTTGACATTTATTACTCCCCATTTATATATTCAAGTTATTTTTATGCAATTTAGATCAAACGCAATAAACGCCCGCAAAGCGTTTATTGTAAAGTTTTTAAAAGGTGTCTGTTAATTTTAAACAGTGGGATATTAACTTATATAATAAAATAAAAGATAAAATAATTCGATTGTATAAAATTATTTTATTAAATTATATAATAAAATAGGCGATAAAATAATTGATTTAAAATAGTTGATACTGACCCATTATTGATAAATAATTATTGGCGCTGGATCAAAGAAAAGAAGGAATTATTTTTGATATTTCGCTAACTTCTGTCAGCATCTTCAGAAAATTTCCATCTTTTGTAATTTCCTGAAGATGCTAACAGAAGTTAGCGAATGATTTATTACAATATATAATATAATCGAAGGCAATTGAACTCGTACATGTTCTGTCATTTTACCGAGTTATATCAATTATGATAGTTTGGGACATGCATCTTATTGTTGTTCGAATCTAAGTCCTTAAAATACGACAACGGATGTTCCTAGCAATTAAAATAAATTTAATTTAATACATAAATGCATTTTAGTAAATGATTATGACAACAAATAAATTCACATATTTGGCATATACCATATTAATCTTTATAAGCAATCTGACTGTTCGTTAATATTTTATTACTTTTTATTCATTATTAATAATATTAATATTTAATCAAATATTATTTTCGTTAATGAAAAAATTTAAATAAATAATTCGTAAATACATAAATATCTTAAATACATAATATATAATGTAACGTCACGTAAATAATTTGTGCATATAAATGTGACATAAATAATCTGCTATTAATTAAATTAGTGATTAATTAGCAATGACTAATTAGTAATTAAATTTTGTCGATAATCTGTAATTTTCTACATACTTCAAAATAAATACATATATCAATAATATATCAATTCATTAATAAGATATTAATGAATTGATATAAGATATATATAAGATATGATATATATCATATTTAAGGTATTATATGAGATAATATAATATATTATATATATATTATTTAAGATATACACGGTCTTTCAAGTTCGAGTTTCTTTTTAAAATTGGACTTAAACACACATTGTGAAAGAAAAATCATATATTTTTTGTCGATGTATAGTACACGTTCTACAATTTAAGAATGATAAACGATATCGTGTAAATGCCCACCGCGGGAACGCTTACAGACGTCAATCCTTTTGCCGAAATTTTCAATTACATTTCGACTTATTTGTAGTTCTATCTTCTTAATTTCGCGCCGAATGTTGTATTTTAGTGTTTCAATTGATTCTGGTTTGTTAGCATAAACCCTGTCTTTAAGATGGCCCCACAGAAAATAATCCAAAGGTGTTAAATCCGGAGATCTTGGGGGCCAATTTGCGTCTGCATTTCGGGAGAGTATTCTTCCCTTGAATTTCGATTCCAATAGCTTTATTGTTTCATTGGCTGTATAGCATGTCGCACCGACTTGTTGAAACCACATATCCTATATATCCATGCCATCAACATGATAATCTCGTTTTCCTTGGCTATCATTTCGAAAAAAGACTTATACATAAACCTTTCGCTAGAGATAAAGTACGCTCATCTACCTTGATACTCCGCAATCTCCGTTAAGTTCGTATATTGATCGATTTCCCTTCTTGTATGACTCTCATATCTTCTCTTCTTTTCTCAAGACTTGATTACTGTCTTAGTCTATTTTCTAACTCACCTAAATCCACTCTTCTTCCTTTACAACGCATCATCAACGCTGCCGTCCGAGTTCTCCTCCGTCTTCGTCGTTTTGATCATACATCCCACTATCTTGTTTCTCTTGATTGGCCTACCATTTATTGTCGTGTTCAAATTCGTCTTCTTATCATTGCTTTTCACCTTATAACTTCTCATACCCCTTCATTTCTCAACCTTCCTTTTCTCGACAATTCTCGTACTGTGTATTGTGCTCTGCGTTCCCGCAGTTCCCTTATTTTACATGTCCCAATCTACTCTACTTCTTTTGGCTTCCGCTCCTTCGTTGTGGCTGCTCCTCTCTTGTGGAATCAACTGTCTCTTCATATCCGCCAATCAACATCTATGCCGTGCTTCAAACGCCAAATCCAATTCCATTTCAACAATTAACTAATTATCTGTGACTTTTGATGTTCTTTTTTTTGTTTGTTAGTGGTCATGTAAGCGTGCATTTTGCACGCATTTGCCACGTTAAATAAATTATTGTATTATTATCAACAATGGGGTAAAAGAAAGTTGTGAGTATTTCCCGATATCGCAGTTCGTTGACGGTAAGTGCATTTCCGTATGCGTTCTCGAAGAAAAACGGTCAAATGGCTCCACCATACCAAAACGCCCACCAAACAGTTACACGAGAGGAGTTTAGTGGCTTCTCTACATACTGTGGATTTTCCAGTGCCCAAATCCGGCAATTCTGTTTGTTCTCATAGCCATTCAAATGAAAATAAGCTTCATATGTAAAGATGATTTTTTTAGCAAAATCATGAGGTTGTTGCTGGACAAAATCAGAGAATTGTCGACGTTGCTGATGGTCATTCGGCTTCAACTCTTGCACCAGCTGAATTTTGTAAGGCTTGAGAACTAAGTCCTGACGCAAAATTCTCCATGTGGTGGTTGCAGATAGTCCCAATTGCTGTGAACGTCGTTCAATCGATAAATTTTTATCTTCCTCGATGCTTTCGCGAACAGCGATATTTTTAGCTGAACGCATCGGACGATTGTGTTCTGGTGTACTTCTGTCTTGTACCGATCCAGTCGACTCAAATTTTTCGATCAACTTCCTTATTCCTGGCTCCGTAGGACGATTATATCGACCAAAAATGTGAACAATTTTGCGAAATGTTGTTTTTACGGTTCCACCATTTTCGTAGTGGATTTTTATTATGTTTATACGGTTCTCAAGCGAAATACAATCCATTTCAGTAAATCGTGAACCTTCCACTTGATATCTGGAAAAAAGTTTTTTGAAGAAGTGATAGTTGTCATAACAATACATTTTTTTAAAAGAAACTCGAACTTGAAAGACCCTGTATATGTCTAAGATATATATTTCAAATGTAATTTAGATGTTTAAGCAATACAACACTCAAAAGCTACTGGAAACCTTTTAATTTCTGGAATTATATGCATTTTAAGTTTAATCTTAGAATATAATGGACTACTTAATTATTAATATTTAAGGATCCAAGGTTGATGAATGCATTTATTGAACTCGACATATAACCTCGATTTAATGCTCCTCGATTTATTGAATTAAATGAAAACCGTAAAAGGTGTATTGAAATATCCACAGATGAATATTCAATTTGTCAGCAAATTTGATTAGATTCTCGTCAGCCTGATAACAAAATTAAATCTTTTTCAATGACAAATTATGATTATAAAACATTGACTTATCAAATAGATAAGTCAATGAAATGTTGTTAATGTTAAATCTTAATCATCCTTAGTAAAGGTGTAATGCCATGTAAATATCGACACGGTTAAAAATGATGCCAAAATTTGTAGTTAACAACCTGTTCTTCAACGAGTTCTTATTTATCGAGCTACATGCGAGGTTAATTCGTCGAAAGCCACGCTATTACAAAATGCATTAACTAAGCCGTTATTTAGTTAATGCATACTACAATTAGAAACGGGCATATTGTAGTGTATCAGGTTATATGAAATAACAGGACCAAGAAAGTGATACTTTAATTATTTCTCCTAGTAATGAATACAAGACTGAAGGGTCTAAGTCTGATTTCTGAATTTGAAATTTAGAAACTGTGAACATAATTTGCACAGGTAAATGTCATAACTTGCACAGGTAATAGCTAATAATTCGTACGTGTAATTATTAAGCTTTAACTTTTAAGTTACCTACAAAAGATACTGAAAAATACTTGCCTAATGCGTATATTCTTAAAACTATTCTAGAATTTATCAAATAGAACAATTCATGACTCAATAGAGAGAGTGGAGTGAGAAACTGTTTGCTTACAAGCATACAAGCATTTACCTAAATTTAAAACTTAACCTGTAAGAAGTAATCATAAAAGCGAAACGGAGAAGAACATGTATTGTGATAATATTTATGCAAAATTGGCTGTTTCCTTTATAACTCTAAAAGAGTTATAATTTCATTTACAATAAAAATATGATTTTTTTGTGACTTGAATTAAATTTTGCAGATTATTTCAGCTAGCAGTTAAGTTTGCACTTAAGTTTGAGCGCTAACCTATACAATTCAATTAGTTTTCGCAAAATATTGGATTCCCTCAAGTTGACCATAACACATGGCAAATTAATTTAATTGTTATAAACTAAAAATAATATTATCTTAATGCTAAAATTATCTATCATTTAGATTTATGTAAAGAAATTTATTTACCCGCATACCTTACGTAAGGGATTAAGATAATTATAAGAATGGTAATAATTTAACCATTTATAGGAATGGCAATGATTTTTTAATTTTTATGAATTGATTAACAAAAATTAACAAAAAAACATAAATATATAAAAGTATTAAAATCGTTATAAAAGTAAGGAAAATTTAAAGTACCCACCAGCTTTTATAATTTGCACTATAGATTCGTGTATTTATACACCCTAATGCTTGTATTGCCATGTTGAATACATGGCAATACAACGGTCAACACTTGCTTAAGCTATCAACGGTCAACTAGCGATATTCATCATATTGTGAATAGCCTGCATTTGTTCAATTAAATATCTATTAAGTTAGTGTGCTATAATTTTACAAAATATTTATAAATGTCTTACTATATTTTTGTTATTTAGTTAACAATTAAATTTTTCTTATAAGTTAGCAGTAATATTTGTCGTCATCAGCAAATCCCATTTGTGACACAAGCAAACTGACACTTTACGCCTTATTTCTTTAATGAATAAATTTATTTATTTAAATAGATTTATTACTTGAAAGTTTATATAGCAAAGGAGACCGTTGCGAAGCGATCACCACGGGTGAATACATTGACCGAATATATGTTGTCTTCATCCGGAATAGGGTTCAACGCTATACACAATTTCGGATAAGTAATATCCGAAATTGTGTAACGTTGCGATTCGGTTTATAGAATAAAATGTGTTTGTAGCATTTTATTTTTGTTATAAGCTTAGATTGGTGAATCATTGATTTAAAGAGTTTCCTTTCGTTTTCACTTAATTTTGTATGTATAATATGAGAATAAAATTTTGATATAGCATAGATAAACAAATAGTTTCTTGTTCCAATATTTCGACTTTCAATCGAAGTCATTGTCAAAGATGTCATCTAGAAAAATTTACAATCAGTACAATAAAAACTACAAAATAAAAAATAAAAGTTTCTATTGGAGAGTTTTAGTTCTCGTCCAAATTCATTGAATTTTATATTTATTAATGGGCGATAAATTCGAATGAGGAGAGCTTCCACCAGTCTTAATTCGTATGTACTATTGCATTTGTAAAGTATTTTAAAATTCTTTATCATCTCGTTTAATGCAAAAACTCCTCCACTATGTTCGGCTTCTAGATGCTTCTGGATCGCACTACTCTTATACTTATGCTGTTTGATACGATCCAACAATTTACAACTTGTGTAACCTATATAAGCGGTGTTACAGCCAACTTTTTTACATGAATATTGATACACAACGTTGTGAGTGTTTTCTGGAGTGGTTCTCTTCCTAATAAAAACATGGATCCTAAAAGATAAGGTCGAAAAACCCTCTTAAGAAACCCTTTGATTCATGCATCGAATATGTTGATGACATATTTGTGTCAGCGATCTAACGTCGTTTGTAAGATTTGAAACCAAATCGCTTTCATAATACACTATGACTTTGTTGTGGGATATCGCGCTTGTCTGCGTTGTATTACCTGTTCGCATAATTTTAATCTATAATTGCGTCAACTTTTGATAGTGGGTAATTAGAATTGACTAGAGATTGTTTAATACGAACTATTTCTTTTTTAAGAGATTATGTGTTGCTTGAATAGAGAATTGCTCGGTGAATGAGGTTTTTCACAACGGCAGCTTTATACTTAAAGGGCGTAAAGGACGACAAATCAGTGTATACGCCTTTGTCAGTTGGTTTACGGTATACACTCGTCGACATTGGCTGGTCTGGCATCATGGATATGGTTACATCCAAAAAATTGAAATTATCTTTTTCCATGTATTTATGCGTTTTTATTTTTGCAATGATTTGCAAATGATTATCCCTGTTACATTATCATTGCCGAATACTACCTCATTAATATTTATAATGAGGTACTAAAGGGCATCCGTAAATTTGTCAAGTAATTCCTTCGTCATACGTTTAGTTTCCAAATAAATTCCCATTCTCATTGATTGCGTTGATGCAAATCGAATACTACATTTCAAGTCTGATCAAGATTCGGACAACAAATCAGAAGGGTATTGCGGTAGCTTAATGCATAGTTTGGATTATCTACTTGATCGAATACAATACTATTTCTTTGGGACTATGCATAACGTATTACATTGATGAAACGTTTATGAGACTTACTACTTAATGAGTTGATTCAATCATAGTAGATAAGCTGATGTTTGAATGCTTTAAGCCGCGCATCATCTTTTAAACCTTCAGTGCAGATTACCTGATGTTTTTTTAAACTATATCAATCTTTTTAAACGATAATAATAAATTAAATATCGTTATTTAAATTACATTAGGGATCAATAAAATACTTTGGCATTTTATTGTCCTCGTGGTGGTCGTTCTTGTACCACGTTGAACAAAAAAGGCAAATATCGTATCAGTAATGCCCAAAGCTTTGAAAGTTTACCTGTTGATGACGTTTGTCGTTATTTTAGTATTATGTCATTATCAATATTAATTTATGGTCTGCGAACTTTCTGGAAGAATCAGTCAACTCAGAATTTTAAAAAGATAGAATGCTCTCTATGGAGTTTTATAAAGAGAGTGGTAGATATATCCCGGAAAGACTCTTCTACAATTGTTGCTGCCTTATAAATTGACACAATTCTCAGTTACTTTACAAGGAGCGCTCAGTTATCGATCAGTCATGTATCAAGTAATCGTTGATTGATCTATATTTTTAATATTTGCATGCTTGCGAACAAGGGGGAACGATCCATTGCCGACTAAACGATCCTTTGTCCACAGAACGTCATTAAACAGTTACCTTTGTATAAATTATGTCGTATTGGCATCGCAGAATGCCATCAATCCGTATTTGTATCCATTACGGGTAGCCTGCTTGTATTACACATATTCCGATACAACTATCTGACAACTTAAATCATATTTTGCTTCATCATATTATAGAGCTTCACAATTTCGTCATATTAACAAGCGATCATATTGGACAAGTATTTGATGTATTATTAAATAACGTAAGGCGTTAAATTTTGATTGGCCAACTGGCCAAAATTGTGTATTTCCTGCAGGGCGATCCTTTCACTTCGACAATTTCCGCTGCCGATGATATACACAGCAATTCTCGGGTTTGCCAGATGATTATGACTGATCAAGCTAGTTGAAAATACACATGTCCATCATATATCGTTCGGTCGTATTTCTAAAGAAGCCACTATAAACCACCTATCAACTCATGTGAGGTCTCTATAATCTCTAGAAGCTGTCACAGTCTCAAACGACAAACTATTTGTGGCTATAAGATCGGCTCAACGGTCAAGCTATCAGGAACTGACTATAACACCGGATCCACGGTCACTGATCTACATACAGGATCTTTCATTTGCAAGTGAATTATGCTGTGACGAATCACTGGAATCAATCAATCGTTGGAAATAATTTCACAAAATTATTTTAGCAGCAATTGATAAGCGGGCTTAGACGAATCGGAACTGTTTATTAATGTAAATATAAATGGCTGTTTTATGCGTGAATGAAAGTATACTGCAAATTGTGCTTAATTAATCTGATAGGATAAAAGGTCGGGTCCTTCTTTTCAATCCCTCCCCTCCAATAGGTCGGGGGCCTTGAAAGGAGGCCACATTTTCAATTGAAGGGTTCCGTTTCGACTCAATAGGTCGAAACACTCCATTGGGGGCTATGCGTCTGTCGTATTACGGCGCCCCGAAGAAATTTATAAAAATGCATCTGTCATGGCTTCCAAAAATGGTATGAATAATTGGTATGAATAAATGGTATGAATAAAAAAATGGTATGAATAATGGCTAAGGTATGAATAATTTAATTCAATAATTATTAATCCATCAATTAATAGATAATTGTTTATACTTTTATCGCACAATCAGCATGTCTTATACATCTCTCTCCCTGTTTTCAGAGCGGATATAAGTTGCTAATTCTTGACAAGCTGATTCCATCAAATCTCTTGATACTTCGATATATGACCCTAAAGTCACTGTTGTTATGGTGGCATCACTCAAGATGAAATATTAAAAAGTGATCTCCGAATTCTACTCCATACTGCACTATTAAGCGCACTACTTTTGTGTAAAATCGGAGTAAGATTATCGTTTTGAAACCAGATTTTACTTTAATCATATTCTTAGCACCGAGTTAAACGATTCCCAAACCGGCCCAACATAATTAAGAGTTAATATAGCTACTCATGTTTAAGAGCTGTTAGCTCGAAACCCTTTTGTTAAAGGCAGAAGCACATTTTGCCATAATGGGACATTATTAAATTAATGATCAGGCTTTTAATTCCATTTATTAATAATTCTACTAATCTATAAAACAAACAAAATAATATAACTTTCTGATGTACTGTGTGTAGATCCTTATTAAATTAGTTTCGTTGATAAACAAGTTCTCGATCATGGTTTCCAAAAATGTACAATCAAAACATTAACTTTTAACTAAGATATGAATTATCCATTGAACAAAAACTAATAGGGATAATATAAAAATAATAACGATAATTGGAAATAATTTAGTAAAACTTTATTTACTAACACTAACAGGAAAAGGCTAAAACCTTTTAACCTTTACAGTGCATCCCGGATTAAGCTTCCTGAAGAAGTTTAAAAAGGCATTACAGGTTTTAGCATTTTTCCTGTTAGTGTTGGTACATTAAAGTTGTAGCATAATTCTTTCAGATTGATGTGAAAAGTATTTTAAATGTTTAAATGTATATCAAAATAGTCAATAGCAAATACAAAATGTGCTTTATAAAAAGAAAATTATGGTGTATCATCTGCGTACTATTGATGATGAATCAAAATCAAAGTTTACAAACAAAATAAAATCGAATTTTTTTTATTTCGATCAATCTGATTCAAAGCAAAAATTTTATTAATGTAAAATAGATCATAAATGTATGTGTGAACGTGTATGTAAAGGGCATATGATAATAATCATATACATTTCACATGTATCGTATTATTCCCAAGGTCGTGGTGACATGTTGGACATATTTCGTAACAAAATCACTTAGTTCATGTGGCATTACGTATCGCGTATTGTTTAAATTAAAAGGTTTAATTTTCCTAAAATCGACAATTTGATCAAACAATTTAAACAAATTGTTGAAACAATTATCACTTTATAATAAATTCATTAAAGATGATTTAGATGTGATTTAATTATTTTTAAAACAATGACGCGCTTACAGGTGTTTGTTAAAGCTGCGTTCGTCGTGTCAAGTGCTGCAGCAGTTGCGATCAGCGGGCAATACATTGGTCAGAGTGCAAAATATTACTTATCTCTTTTCAAAACCAAGTTAAAGAAAAACAAGTACTTTCGACGATATGTGACTGGTGAATTCGGCGGAAAGGTCGGCGTGGAAAATAGTTATGTAGAGTTTAAACCACTGCCATTTACAACAATTCAGTCAAAAAAGTCACTGCAAAAGTTGAAGAAACATCTGATTACTAAGAAACATATTCCGAACAACATTAATTTGTTGGTTGAATCGCTACATGACTTCCAGGTAGACCACATATCTAAATTAATACCTCCTGAAATCGCTATTCGATTAGCTCTATCGTCACAGCATAATGATAAAGGAATCGTCAATTTAATATATAAGGGAAAGCCACTTTTTAGAATAGATGAAGAAAATAAAGACTATTGGAAGCGTAAAACTCAATTAGATCGTTTACTACTTAAAATTCCAAACGACGAAGAGCAGTGCTTTACATTTATAAAAGAAGGTGGTCTCGAATATAGGCTGCGCCATTATAATGAACATGAAGATAATCTTAAGATAATCTTGCCTATTACTTACTTTATACCCGATCAAGAAATATTTTATCATACTGGCTGGATTAGGAAACTCAGTGAAATAATGTTCGAAAATTCTGCAAATTTTATACAACAACAAATCGACGGATTAGCTTGTCTGGAAAATTTACGGAATAAACGCGGGCAATTCATTGACAGGATGGTTTTGCCTTTGTATGTACCTGATGAGTCAAGCCAGCCAATCGCCGACCTGATATTTGTTCATGGAATGTGGGGAAGCTGCTATCATACCTGGCGTCAAGATTCATGCCCGATAACAAATCATACAGGTGGAAACCGATCAACATTTGCCTGGTTGGCACGACGTATTGCTGACAATTCGAATCAGCTTACTAACCAGACATCTTGCTGGCCTCGGGATTGGTTGGCGAAGGATCTTTGTGGGTCCGTCAGGATACTGGCTGTAAACTATAATTCCGACCAAGTTGAATCATTGGAAAATCTGACTGATCTTGTTAGACAACGTTTACTAAATTGTGGTGTTGGTCAACGACCAATCATTTGGGTTGGTCATTCAATGGGTGGTTTACTAATCAAACATCTAAGCGTACTGACTGAATTTTCAGAATCCACCAGCGGATTTGTATTTTACTCAGTTCCACATCACGGTTGTCCGTTAATAAATGAATTTATAGCAAGCGTGTCATCAATTTTCAGACAAATTAGTCCTATTAACAATACATACCTTAAGCAAATACATTCCAAATGGTCATATTGCTTTCCAAAGGCTAATGTGCTTAGTTTTGTTGAAAAACTACCAATCCGAATACCTCCCCTATCAGTAGAACGCGTAATCGTGGATAAATATTCTGCATTCATAGGTCAAGGTCAGTTCTATAACATGTCGAACAAGAATCACATAAACGTTTGTAAGCCGCTATCAAAAGATGGTATTGATTACAAAATTGTAATAGAATTTATTAATGAATTGATGCTCGATCTTTTAAAAGATCTGCATAAGAGTACATTACTGGATAAGGTTGCAGGTGAACAGTGTTCACTTGGACCAGAATTCGTTGCCATTTTCTAATGTAAATTTATATTATACATTAAACGTTTTTGTTTTAAAAGAAAACATTTTGTTATTATTTCGTAATTTTTGCAAAAATACTTTATAAAACACTTCAATAGTCAAAATAGTTGTTAATAATTATGTACAAGGTCACGTCCTCTATTGAATTCTTAAATTTAAAGCAATATTTAGTTATATAATATTAGTTTAATAGTTAGAATATAATATTTAGTAGAATGCTGCTTTGATTAAGCAGCATTAAGTGAATTTCGAAAAAACGAATATGTATGGCGTATATCCAGTTCAACTATAATTTTGAGAATAACGTCTTTAAGAAATAATCATTAGGCGTCAAAAAATATGATAAATATTCACATGGGCTTATCGAAATACAAGATATGGTTCAAAATGTTATATAGCTTCCACCAAACACTATTCGCAAATATATAAAAAGTGTAGCCGTTTCTCTTCATTTTCTCATTTTATATCTAATTTTATCTAAATTTGTCAAAGACTGTGAGAATTACATTATAATAATTATATATTTACCTGCATAGTCGTCTAACCTTAACCTAACCGAAAAAATCTTTAGGAAAATTATGGCTTAGTTGAATTAAATCAGAACCCGTCCGTGCCTTTATTATTCTTGAAGAGAAAAATTGAACAATCGCTTGATTCAATCGTAGACAGTCTCATCATATTATTGTATATTCTGGGAAGGAGTAAACTTTATTTTTAATCTTTTATAAAATTTTCTTTAAAATTCTTTGTCTTTTTCCTTCCAACTTAAAAATCATTTATGAAATCGAAATATTTATTATTTTCTCATATTTATTACTAATTTTAGAGATATAAAGTTTATTAATACACAAAATTATGTACACATTAAATAGTTACATTATTTCTCCGTAAATGAGAACTTTTGTTATTAGTTATCAAAAAGTATAAAACGTTTCTTCTCTGCGATTCGTTGCTAAAATAAATCATTAAATAAATCACAATTCAATGATTTTAAAATTCTTAAGGTATTGCATTATGTGAAATGAACTGATGATTACATTGAACCCTTGGAGTACTGACGCCAAATTAATGGATTACTGGAAGTGAATAACTTTTATGATAAAGTTGTTAATTATAAAATTTAAATTAATATTTCGAATTACGATTTTTAAATTACAAAATTCAATTCTATAAAATTTTGTTTATTTATAAATACAATGAAGAACCAGGAAGAATATATTCTATTACTTAGTAGATACGGCCAACAGAGTAACAAAACCAAATACGATGGATATTAAATAGATAGGTTGGCCAATTGATTATACAGATCATCATCGCCGATACATTCTTGATGCTTCTTTAAGGCAGTTTGGGCACGTGCATGTTTCTCGTCGTCTTTATTCATCTTTTCTAGGGCGCTAAGCTCACCAGTTAGCGGCCTTATGTTAAACAATATTTCATTTAGCATATCGGGTAGAAGCCATAGACTGTCGTCGCAGATTCCAAAAGTATAACAAGATTCATTCTTGTAGAATAAGTATCCATCCAACTAAATATATATAACGCTTTATACTTTGAACATAAAGGGTTATAATACTTCAAAGTCAAATTTAGTGTCTCTCGTAAATGTTAACAGTCTATCGCTGAGCTTGTCAAAGCAGTCTAAAGACGGCAGACATTTCACCTGCAGCTAAATTATGATATAAAATATATTTGTAAATGAAAAGCGACCTATATACCTTACTATCTGATTTATTGGACAGAAATGTATCCTGAACCCAACTTTGTCTTAATCTAAACTATAAATTAAACTGCGATAAAATCATTGAATGTAGCTGTAAATTGAAAATATTAATTCAAACGCTGTTTGATGATAACATAATTAAAAGATTGTTTTCGCCACAAATTTTATTTTATACCCCACGGGAATAAAAATTTAATGTAGATAAATGCATTTAGGAATTTTTAACATTTAGTCATCACATAAAGATTTACACTTTATAATTATATAGTTTTTAAAATATACTAAATAATTAAATTATTTAATTAATTTTATAATTTATACTGAATTATAAAAAGATCGTAAAATGTTATTATAAAACAATTAATATACACATGTCGTCACTATTTAGAAATGCATTTATCGTGACTTTGGTTTGATTGTATATTTTATTTTGATTTTATATTTTATATTTTGTTAGATTGAAAAATTACATAATTTAATTGTATAAATTAAATAAATAAATTTAATTGTATATTTTCAGGAAACGATAGCAAACGTATAATTAAAGTAGAAAAAAAATTTATATTTCGCTAGTTTCCTTAAAAAACACATTTCTGTAGATGGTAGGTGAAATCATCTAAATATATAAACGATATCCTCTCTTATTTCAAGGTTTATTACAATTTCTGAAAATTCAAAGTCAAGGTTAGGACGGGATATACCTCATGACATTTATTAGACTTCCGAGAATATCAAACAGTCATTTATTCAGTTTTAATAACTTAAACTCTAGAATTAAATATAAATTATTATAGCAGAATTGAGGCGTGCTAAAGAATTATAATTCAATAATTAAAATTAAATATGACAGTGAACTTAAACCGTAAAATTCGTCAAGCTGCGTTTAATATTTCGTCAGTGAAAATCATGATTAGGATCTTTTTTATTAAACGTTCATTTATTCAACCACCGTTTGTTCAGTATTCATAATTATACAAACTCTAGAGTTAGATTAATTCAAATTATTCTGATATATAATTAACTGTAGAATTGTTTTATCGAGATTTTAAAAACATCTTTTTATTGAAAATCTTTTTATTGTTTTGTTTGAAATTGCATGATTTATTAAATCCAATGATTAATTAAAAGTTTATTTGAAAATTAAATTAATTTAATTTGCTTAAATTAAACTCAAATGAAGCAACTTAAGGTAATGTTTATAAATGGTTTCTTCAAATTTTTTTCTTTAACTTTTTCACAATTTTAAAAATTGTGAAAAAGTAATCAGGAACTTACTAGTAATAGTAGTAGGAACTTACTAGTAATAGTAGTAGGAACTTACTAGTAATAGTAGTAGGAACATTACAATTACAAATAATTAAAATATATTTTTAATTATTAAAGTTAGGTAATTAATCTAATAATTCGGATACTTTACATTAACTTAATTTATAACTTATATAAATTTATAAAAAACAAAACCCCGGAAAATGTTCAAAAATAAACTTTTCCCTTAAAATATATAAGTTTTTGTTTATATGGATCATATCACTTAACTGAAGTACTATAAATTCAAACCTATAAAAATTGTAAACCAGTACTTTAAGGACAAAGACAAAGTTCATCAATAATCAGGTTTCGATTCCCATTCCTCAAACAATGAAGCTCTGATGTAAAGGAACATTTCAATTGCAAATAATTAAATGTTTTCGATAATCGTTTATCATAGATAACATTATAAACAATTTCAATTATTTTAATTTAATTAAGAATAAAAACTTAATTCAATTTAACTTAAATTAACTATTTTCTTGGCTTTTTAATTTTCTGTGATGTTCCTTAAAATATTCAATCAAATATGTTCGTGGAGAATACGATAAAACAATATAGGCAACACTAAGAATAACATCAAAGAATGAGCTGTCTTCTCGAGTCCACATTATAATTTAATAATTGTCATTTGATAATGATAAAATTAAAAAGAATAATGAAGAGGTTGAGTCGAGTTGTCTTTGGTTGATTAGAATTATCTTTGAATTATCTTTGGTTGATTCAAACCAAAGATAATTCCGTTTGACCATATATGAATTTGTAATATCCAATATACGGATCCGTTATGTCATATGTTGAGAGTACAGTAAGCAAAGTAAACCATATCATAGCCAACCCAATTTAATTTATTAATAAATTAAATTAATTTATATTAAATTGAATTTAAATTAAATTAAATATTAAATTCATATTAAATTTATCCCTGCATTTATTGTTATAAAACACTTGAGCATTAACAATGAAAAAATGTGAAAGTTCAATTTATAATTGAACCTCTCAGACAATATTTTAAAATATTTATTTTCAATAAAATCATTAAATAATTTTAAAGATTATTATACTTCCTAACAGTATTATTAATGTCACAAGTGCCGCAAAGGACACGTTAAAATGCCTCAAAGCACACGGAAAGCACACGTTCCACAAGTGCTTTCTAAAAATAAAGCATTTGTGTAGATTCATACAACATTATTTGTGACAGAATTTTGGCTTCAGTGATAAGCCAACGAAATGATTTATATTTTCCTTTCAAAATTTAATTCTCCCACGTATTCTCAAAGATGAAATTTTATAAATAATTATATTAAATATATTTCGATTTAATATTTACCTCACTATCTACTAAAATGGCTGAATTTAAACAGATAGCGTCCAGAATGTAAAGAGTATAATCGGTCTTGCTGAGAATACAATCCAGTATTGATACAGCTAAACGTTCGCACAATAAACTTGAAAGATTAATTATCATCTTTAATACAAATTAGAAAATTAACGAATTCCCGCAATTTAAGTGGCATTGAGAATATTTTTCCTATTATTTTTTTTCACGTATCAAGCCCGTCTTTGCAGGTCCGATGCTCGGATGCGTAAGTAACTATTCAAGGAATTATGTTTGACTTGCTCTTTGTGTTTTAAATTGATACGATCTCACATAATTTGCTTGATTGATGCGAAACAAATATCAATTCGAATTTCATTTATAATTTCGCCATATGGGCTTTTTATGGCGATTTACTTAGGGGATATATTTACTTATAGGTGACTTTAATTTAAGTCACCAGCTATTAAAATGATTGTAGGAACAAATATACTACCTTAAATTGTTTCATTCGCATATTTTCGCATGTTTCGTATATTTATCCTTCAATTAGTATCTGCATTGCTTCCTCATTCTTGCACGAGATAGCATGATGTCAACTGAACGGAGCTCTACATACACACGTTCTTCTATTAGATTTATTGTCGAGATTGTATTGTACTGAAATTGCCACAAGATATTAGTATTGATTAAAAGAATATATCCCATTGGTTCGATTGATCTAGTATTGATCAAATTTGATGCACCTACTTAGGTGGCATGACCAAAGGTATTTGATCATCTTGCTGGGTGGTCATGCAGCTCCTCGTCAAGTTTGACGTGTAAATTTTGTGGTTTTTCTCGTATTATTTTTTGATTGTGAATGATTATAGCTGTCTTTTTCAGCTGAGTCGAAAATATTGTTGTTCACTTCGAATGAATTTTTAGAATGATCGTATTCATAAGAGAAATCCTCCATGCCACTTTGTATTCCGAGACCGCCAAAACTACAAGATAATTCTATAAGTTTTATGAATTGTAGTTCAATTGAACATATATTTAAAAGAATCGACAATAGCTCAATGGGTCAATATCAGATGTAAGCATTTAAAAATCTTGGGATTTTAATGCGTTGTTTGTTGAATGTATGACTACTGGCGTTGTGTATATGAGTAGAGTAAACACGGTGTGAAGATGAGCGTAAGTGATTTCTATGAGTTGGCTTATGTGTTTTCTCTAAGTGTCGACAATGTTTTGTGAACGTTTTTAACATTTTCCAAAAAAAATTTCCCAAAATGTTTCCGACTTCATTAAATATTTTAAGTCCATCATCTTTGAAGCAATATATGCGGGTGGATTAATATCATCCTTTAATAATTGAATTAATATTAATTAATATTTAATTTTTATTAAATCTTATAAAAACTTGAGTTTATTCCGAGGTATTACCATCCTCAATCATACTTATAATGTTTTATCCACACTACTCACTCGCGGGATTACTGTCTATTCTTAAACACTACTTCCTCATGAACAACATGGTTTCTGTCGCGGTAGATTTATTAAAAGAAGCTTGAGAAACAATTATAACAATTATTTCATCTGATCGCAGCGACTCCGCCGTATTTGTCGATTTCTCTAAGGCTTTTGATAATCTTAACCGCTACCTACTTCTTCAAAACTCCACACTCTTTATAGCATTTCTGAACAAATCCTCGCACTTTTCACATGCTTCTTTCATCAAATAAAGTGCGCGTACTTGACAATGAATACATTTTCTCGCCAATCATACAATACAAGTGGGCGCAGAAGGTGATCTCTAAAGCCCTATCCTCTTCTCAATGTTTCTCGGCGACTAACCGTCATTTTATAATCGACATTTTTCTCAATCTAAAATACTACTATTCGCATAAACCTATTAATACTATCCGATTCAGCAATTATATCACAGTCCATATTCGATAAGCTTCATATCTATTATTCCCATAACGATTTGATAGTTAACAACCTTAAGACTGAATCCATCAAGTTTTGTTGCGCAACTCGTCTAGCCCGTTATAATAAACTAACATTAAACAGTGAAACATTTGAATCCACGAATTTATAAAAATATCTAACTGTACACCTCGCCCCCCCCATGATCTTTTCGTCTTCACCCAAAAGCCTGTAAAATTCCCGAGCTCTTCATTTCTATAAATAATGTTAGAGCCAATGTTAACTTACGCCCTTCTTGTCATCTGGTTAGATCTATCGACTCGTAACTTCCAACAACTCGATTCGTGCAAATGGCGCTTTATAAAAAAATATGGGCAAAACTCTTATCGAAAAACTCACTTCACTCATGTAGCAGCCTTGACCTCTGTGCATTCACTTTCTACTGATTATTGAAGCCAACTTAGTCTACCAGAAACATTATCATTCCAAAAGCGCGCTTTCCGGTACACCAACAAATTCACCATCATAGACCCAAATAGTATCGCAGCTTAGAAAACTTTTCAAACAACAACAAAAATTTATTGACAAGAAAAAAAAACAAATAATAATACAACAGAATTTTCCTGTCAACCACTGGTTCGGGTGTCGGGTCGTGGAAGCAGTGCACGAATCAAACTACTCTAGACATCGATATCCTGGGCGACAGACCAGAGTTATCTTTCAGATACCTCAAGGCGGTCTTCGGCGAGTTTCGAGATATGATCTCTCCATCGGTATCGAGGTCTACCTCGAGGTCTCTTTCCAGAGAGTCCGGCCTGGAAAACCCTCCGAGGAAGGCGATCCCTAGACATCCTCAGAACGTGTGCTAGCCACCTCAACTGACTAACTAGGAGAAGTTTTCATTGTCGGTTGCCGTGTGACCAGCAGTTGTACGGAGATAGCGAAAGAGGCATCAACTCTTGAACCTATTTGGCTAAAACAAGACTACCCTAAAATACCTATGATCGTTCGAGCAAATTCCCCAGTATGCAATGAATGTATTAGTGATATTAGTAATTAAATATTCGTTTTAATATCACTATTTTTTAAACTTATAAGCTGTTGGTAAATATATCAGCATGAAAATATATCAGCATGAATATTTCCGTTTGTTAATAAGAATTGTCAAAGTTTAGAAATTTGTTCACAATTCAATCTAAAACTGCATTTTGGTAAGTTGGTTTTGTCTAGAAAGCAATCATGTAATTGAGTTTTATTTTTCAAAAATATAAATATAACAATATTTATATAATAATCTCTTATCACATTATATATTTAATGATCATAGAGGTAGTGAACGTATGTTTCGATATAAATAAATAAATAATTAATTAAATAATTAATATAAATAAATAATTATTAATTATTAAATTTAATAAATATAATATATAAATAGGAAATATATATTTGAAAATGTAAAGACGACGTCAAATTATAGATTTTGAGAAGATATCAGAATAGTTAAATATAACAAAAACAAAGATTTTAACAGATAATGAAAATAAGATACAGTTAATTCAAATTTAGTTATTTACTTGCAATGAATTATTTAAATTGATTCTATTTTCAATTTTTCAAAACACATTTTAGATTGTATTTTATATTTAAAGGGAATATATATATTAAGAATTAATAGTTAAATTTAATAATAGATTTAATTAATTATTTATTAATTATGAATTAAAGATTTTATATTTAAAAAAATATATGTTTAAATTCTTCCGCAGTAGAATTTTAATAAAAATTAAATTTTAATAAATAAGATTAATCTTATCTGCGTACAAATATTTTTACACATACCCTTTATATTAGGCAAGTAGTATCTTTGTAAGCATTTACCCCATATATTGAACAACTTTGCGTTATGCTATATATAAAAGCATCATTAAAATACATATTACAGCAGTATAATACAATTTCACTTGAAAAAAGGACTATCGTAAAAGTCGAAAATTTGTAAGATAAAGAAATAATTTTATTTTCTTTCTTCTCAATGGATACACGCCACAATTACAAAATAAAGTACAAAATAAAATAAGTAAAAAATATTAGAATAATTATTAAAAACTATTTTATTTAATAATAAAATACACAAAACCTATCTACGGACTGGGAATTGTTTCAATTACAAGAATAGTAGATGAATCTTTTATTAAAATTCATTTTAGGGAATATTTCAATGTGTGCAGAAGTATATAAAGTTACGAAAACATTACTCGACTTAAGATCGGATCACCTATCTAAGGATACATATTTTGCACTATAAATTAAAAAATTGAACTATATCTATCTTAAAAATAATTTTTACCTTAATGTTAATGAATTGATTAATAGATAACATACTTTATTAGAATTAAGGTTGAAGGTCATCATGAGGAACTGCTATGAAATAAGCCACTAGTGTTTAAAAAACATAACAGCAGTATGGCAATTATGTATTCCTCTAATGCGATTATATAGAATAATACCTTATTCCAATATAGTGTATGCTATTTACTATCCATAAAAATTTCCACTAAAACAATTTAAATTAACTTTAATAAAAAAATGTTAGCTCGGAATGGATAGATCGACAACATCAAGGACAAACTATATCTATGCCAAAAGGTAAATGATTATTGCGATAGAGCAACAATCACTTATTTTTCACTTTAAAGTCTATCGTATGGGTAAATGCGGATGATTTATCGATATCAGAATGTGAAAGAAATGACAAAAATTAAAAAATAATAAGAAAATCAAAAAATAACAAAATTTTTTAATCATTGAAATTTGTGCATAAAACCGATTTGAAATAAATTATAAATTTTAGATTTTGAAAAATATAAGATTATTTAGACACATAAGGATTATGGACTTTAGAGATTTATTGGAATACAAATATCATGGATTGGTCTTACTGAGAACTCGTAATGGCACACAAGAATAAAAACTAACTTAAAAATGGTTATAACATTGTATGTTTATGAAAATCGAAACTAGAAAGAGCTTATAAAGATTAACTAAAAGTGGTAAGGTTCCAAATGATTTATGAAAATTCAAATTTCGCAAATATATCCGCATATAATTTTTAAATCTCTTTATATAAGGATAAGACATATAAGCGATAGATCATTGAATTGTAATTAATTAGCCTTTACCAAAGTCGATGACAGTCTGTGAACCATTATTTATTGACACTTAAAACGTTTGGCATTTAAAAATTATGAAATTAATAATTATAAAATTTAATAGATAATAATTTAAAATAAATTAAAAATCAAAATTTAAAAAATTTGAGAAAGCATTTGATTTCTTTAAGTTTTTGATGAATTTAAATGACAGTATTAAGGTAATTATACCAAAATTACGTAAATTGTATTATTTTACATATTAAATGTTTGATTGCTAATAGCGTTATCTGTTAATAGTAATCAGTGATTAGCAATTTATGAGTTATAAATTGCTATTACTTATAGTTCATTATAAGTTATGAATTATAGTTATTGCTATGAGTTATAGTTCAAATTATAATTATAATTTGAATTATTTTTGATATCATTTATTAATTTCTAATATTAATTCATCAGAAATTTTAATTAATTTTAATAATTAATTGATAAGTAATTTACCGGAGTAATTTAAATTACATACAAAGAATATATTGAATGGAGACAATACCCCATTTACCACTAACACCCGTTTTAAATCCATTTTGCTACAATTGCGTGAATAAATATAGTAAATGCAATTTACTACTTTCGATATTATAGTGTATGCTGTAAATTAAATTTTAAACTTAATTAAGTTTAAAATTTAATTAAAGTTTTTATTAAAACTTTAAATTAAGTTTTATATATATTTGAACGATTCAATTTTAAATAACGTACACTTTTGTCAACCATTAGTATTCTTCTTGATCCTTTCGGACACGCGATAACTGAGTAGTGCCCAGAATCAAAAAACCTATCCGGTACATGCTTCATCCAAGTTGATAACATAGGCTTAAGTAAAAATTTGGTGTCCGTATAGAACTTCAAATAAAGAAGCTACCATTGGTGAATTCAACCTCCGGAATTCCTTTCCATTATTTCCTGTGGAATAGTCACTCAATAGGTCAACATTCCTATTCGTATCGTAGAAGTAGCGCTGTTTCCTAATAAAAAAGATTTAATCAGTTTTGATATCATCAGAGACTAACTCTCGTTGCACAATCAGCTCTTCTTGCAGATCTACATTGGTTTTCAATGCTTTTGAGCCAAATGCATTGGCTTTATACATGATTAATCGATTGGAACTCATAGTTACAAAATCTTAAATGTTTCAATCATTTTTGAATTTCCAGATTTTATCTTTCTACGAAAATTGAAACAAAGACGTAATTTCAAACTGAAATTGTCATATAGTGATAACTAGCATATATAGCATAAGTACATGTATAAACTCATTAATAAATTTATTAATAATCACATTTTAAGATATTTAAATATAAATATACTTGAAAGATTTAGCACTTTTAAGGACACTAGATAATAATAAAATATTCTTTTAATATTTTTGTGTACTCATGTTTAAAATCTTCATCAAATAT
Source organism: Pomphorhynchus laevis (assembly GCA_012934845.2). Taxonomy (NCBI): domain Eukaryota; kingdom Metazoa; phylum Acanthocephala; class Palaeacanthocephala; order Echinorhynchida; family Pomphorhynchidae; genus Pomphorhynchus; species Pomphorhynchus laevis. The sequence continues at coordinate 103,981 of WNNJ02002737.1, forward strand.
TATATGTATTAATCCACATTAGTGATACCTTACGAAATTAAAGTATTAATACTTTAATACTGAAATACTGAAACTATGCATTCTTGATACGAAATTATTAGTTTACATCGTTGGTATTTTTTCTTTTTCTTTCAATGTAGAATTATGCCTCAACAAAATATTATTAAAATATTAAATTAACAATATATAAATCAACAAAATATTATATAATATTATAAAAAATATTATAAAATATTATAAAAAAATAAATTACAACAAAATATTATAAAAAAAATAAATTTAAACTATTAAGTGAAAATATTTATGGATAATAAACAATATGCTTTGCATTAAAATACGATACTTTAGATAATCAAATTTAATTAGAGGAAATAAGTCATTAACATGTATTTGACTCCGCTGTTATGTTGGTTCGAGGAATATGTTCCGACATCTGATAACATACAGTTCCTCCTTATGACCTATAATCCTTAATCTTATACATCCTCTGTTATTTATTATATATCAAGCATGAACACTCCAGTCATGCGCTTATTCCAGCATGCATGCTGAATTTCCCTTCTGCAAACCAGAACTTAGGGGTTGTGCTAAATGCGTGGATAATAAAAAAATAAAATCATTATTCGTGACAAATACAGGCCTTGGAGATATGCAATGTTGACGGTGGCAATATACAAATTATACTCCAATACATGAAATACACTACCCTCTTGCTAATAAGAATTTTTAATTTGGAAATAATTTATATATAATTTCCGTAAATTATATAATGGAATATAATATGAATGGAACACTCCCATTCCAACTATTGGTAATTGTAATAAGAGTGTTATTAAAAAATACTAATTGCTACCAACGGTATTAGTAGCAATTAGTAGCAATGGTGTTGACGGTGTTGCTCCTCAACACCGTCAACGCCTCAAACATACTAGAGCCATCCAATGTATGCAGATCGGACGGTCGACGTCCTGATAGAGTCACCATTTTCCCTTGGCGTGAAGGGAAATGTTTGATGTAAGACGCCACCTGCGTGGACACATCGCAGCCAGCAATGTTAGGAATGTAGCCAGAGGAGCGGGCGAAGCAGCTTCATATGCCGAAGAGCGGAAACGGCTGAAATATACCGACTTGACCATGTCCCACATATTTTGCCCTTTTGGAGTAGAGACTTATGGATCAATGGGCTCTTCCGCTTTGGCTCTTGTTAAGGAGATAGGAAAAAGATTGAAGCACGTTACCGAGGATTCACGTGCTACTTCATACCTCCTCCAAAACGTTAGCATCACATCCAACGTGGAAATGTTGTCAGCAATCTGGCGACGGCTCCAAAAGGCAAGAACATGGTAGGCTGGTGGTAGCAGTCAGTCTTGCTAAAAGAATGACATTTATCTACGAAGAAGACAAACGTTCTTCTGTAGTTATCTGTTTTTTATCAAAAAATTATATCGAAAAAATTGCTACCTATCGGCGAAAATATAATTTATAATTACTAGGTTAAGTTGGCTACCAAAGCATTCTTAACCATTTTCGACAAAGAAGAGAACAGCAATTTTGCCGAGTCTGATAAGACGGATTTCAACACAGAAGCGCAAAATTAAAAAACTAGTCATTAATTAGCATATAAATTAAATCGAATTTCAGCGATTCAGATAAAAAATGAATTATGGAAGACTGTTCTGAAATAAATTTACAGTTTTATAAAAAAAGTTAACTATTACTATCTCCAGCTATCTGTAAGATTAGTACATCTAATCAAAAATGTAAAAATCCCTTTTATCAATTTACAGAAACGAAAAATAAACTTCAGATCAGATGACTTGTTTGGCACTGTTATTCTCATAGTGAAAAGCTAAAACAATATACCAATACAATATAAATTGATTACAATATTAAAACTTTAAAAATAAAAATACATATGTACAGTTATATATTTCAAAATACAAGAAAATTAATCACATTTAGATTGGAGAAGTTTTTTCTGCATTTCGTAATGCCAACTGTTAGAAATATGTTCAATTTTAGTTGCGTATCTAATTAGCGTTTGTATTAAAATATTTAGAAGGTTTGTTACAACAGGATCTGCATGATCTTCGGTAAGTGTTGCCAGTTGAAACCGTAAGCTGGCCAACAGCTGATCAAGACTACCAACAGGAAAAAACACGTTTTTGTTACTAATCGGATTCAGGCTGTCGGTACATTGATTGATGAAATGAACGGCAATTTCACAAGCATCACAAACTAGTCCATATGACAGGTATAAACGTAAAGTGGCCGCAGCGTCTTCATCTAATGCAAAATCAATGATCCAATCCGGAACGCTTACAGATGTTGCAGACGGCATCATCGAATTCACTTGTATCCTTAGATAAGTCGACAGAAGAAACACAGCTAAACTGAACGAGCTAAACACATTTTTCACTAGATTTTCTAGGGAAGAAAAATTATCATTCAAAGAGCACTCGTTCTCAGAAGCGTAGTCTTCTTGGTCTACAATATAGTTGTTAGACAGTATCAGTTTAAGAAACTCTTCAACTAAAGATTGTACTACATCTTCTCTATTCAATGATTTAGACAAATCGATAGCTTCCATAACAAACCCACGACTGATCAATTTCTTTACAATCACAATGCTAAGCTCGCTGCAATCATCTTCAAACTTTGACGAATTCGCTATAAATTCGAAATCATTTAAACGTAAACTCGCTTTTAACACAGCAAGCCGGTTTATAGCATTGCTCATCGTTAGTACAAAATGCTTACCGTTAACTCGCAGGAATAATTGAGTGTTCCGTCGAAGTTGTATTAACGAAGACGACGTCCAAAGGGATATCGCCTTATCTAGCAACCTACATTGTGTTTCTACTATATGCAATTGATGCTGTTGCTTTGTTGGGGAATACTCTTCTCTTTTATTGTTAATATCAGTTTTGGAACAATTGAGTTCAGAGAGTGCAACTACGTGAGATAGATAAATCCTTAAAGCATTAAGTTTTCTATTGTGATCGAGCTCAATTGATGCAAGCTCTTCACACAGATTATCCGTAGATAGGGATGGCCACGGCAATTCATTGAATACTTCAGTATATTGGTTTATAAATGATTCCACTATATTAGGAATTGCTCGGATTGTTTCCATTCTAAATATGCGGACCAGATCTTTGCTACATTTGTCATTTGACAGCTGAACGTAATATTTGCATAAATCACACACTAGCAGTATCGTCAAATTCTGTTTCAATAATGGACACTTGATAGCATGAACAAGTTCAGCGTGCCGTTGCCAATTTTGAAGAAATAATTTTCTTACTATATGAAAGTCAACTTGCCTCTGATATTCATCTGTAAGCAATTCAACGCAGTGAATAATAAAACGAGCAATTTCAGGACTAGACTTTATATTTTCTAAACAGTGTATGTTTTGAACAAGCTTTAGAATTTTTGCGAGATATCCAGTTTCTGTCGATGAATATAGAAAATGTATTGCATCGTTAATGTTTTCCTCATAAACAAGCTTATCCACACATTGGAGAAAACTAATTGAAGTATGCTTCCAGCTAATGGCCGCTTGTCCCTCATATGAACTGGTGAGCATATCAGGATGATGACGAATTAGTCTGAGAATGTTACTAGCTGCCGAATTTAGACAGTACAGAATAATAAATTCAATAATGTGCGGTTCATCAGAAAGTAACGCCTGTATAAGTTCACATGGATGATATGTATGAAAATATAACGGCAAGATATCGCATAAAAGAATATGGTCACTAGAATAGTTCGGTAACAGCTTTACAACCTCGTTATCAACAAATCTAGAGAGGATATCCATACGCGACGACGAATGCGAATCTTCGGATGGCGAAATACGGCTAAATAATGTTCTTGCAAGTAATCGTCCGAGTTGATTAGGCACTTTCACACCGAGAAGAAAAACGGCTATGCGACTTGAAAACTTCCGTATGGTTTCAGAGCAATTAGCATAATCATCACCTGATATCATTACATCGTAAACGCTTTCAAATATAGTCGGTGGTATGGACAACTTACACATTTGAAAAGGTGCCCCTCCGTATGTAGACTGAATCATATCATTAGATTTGCTTGTCATCCGTAGCAATAACGACATACTACCACGTCGGACCAATATGAAAGCATTTAGTTTTTTACTTAATGGAAATATAGCCAATGGAGTCCATTCGTCAATTTGAAATTTTACAGCAGGCTTCATAGCCTGTTCATTTAGATTAAGTCTGCACAGGGGTGTATTTTGAAGTGAATTCAAGGGTTTGCGTTCGGCTAGTGCGGCGGCTTTTCGTAAGCAACTTAAAGATAAGCAATCTACGTCAACGTGGTCGACATCGGGGAAATCTTGACGGAGATCTGCCTCAGATATAGTGTCATTTATTGCATGCAATACTCTAGCGACACCCTCATTTTCCTTATCTATTAAAAGTATTATTAATTCTGACGGGACCAACGATATGCATGTTAAACTCTTGACTATGTATTGTTTTGATTTTAAATCAAATTTTCGACGATTTAGTGAAAATGCTCGCCACTTTTTGCTACTTTTAGTAAATTCCAGTGTTTGGATATGTATGTCATCCGATTGTGAGCTTTGAAAGGAAATAGAAACATTAAGACGCAGTGAATGTGCTGACTTATGTTTCAATGCACAAATTGACCAGTGTGCGATTGGTGTTTCTATTGGAATAGAGTAAGAATGAAGAATTTCACCTTCAAAATTGCGGCATTCGATTTTTTCATTTCGCACAACAAATATAATATTTTGACCGTTAACAATGGATGAACACTCAAATTGTCCGACAATTGAATTAACGACTGTTTCATTGTTCTTCGATAGTAGAACTTCGATGCTGTCATTAAAACGAGCGAGGACAGCGATTACATCGTTTTCAACCATACCAATGCTAGTGTCAATTGCCTTATTCCATTGCACGGAAACTCGACGAACAAATGATGCCGGTTGAAATGAGGTAAGATACATGTTTCTAGTATCTTTCCTAAGCTGAGATATGAATACGAAGCTTCGACAAGGTATTATAACATGTAAAATATCTTCTAGCTCAATCAGCCCTATTGAGTCAACAGGTTTAAAAGATGGAACCAGCTCAATTTGCAAAGCTTCATTAAGATCGTATACGCTACTGCGTTCAACAAGCTCAAGATTAGATCCGAAGATGCGCCAATAAATTAAGCTAGATGACAACTCGCATCCTCCCCCGTTTGGTATTGGAAGAATAAAATTGCTAGCCAGTGATCTAGCACTAGTTGTATCAATTTTAATTTTTCGAAATACATCGATTATATCATCATCGTGAACTGCGCACAATTCGATCAATTGACTTGACATTATTTCTGGAAATCAACTAAAATCAAATGAAACTTTCAAATTAAAAGTGATATACAAAAGTTATCAATAATTAATAGCAGTAACAATTATAAATTAAAAAATCTAAATTAGATTCAAATGTATTTTTACAAAATTAATTTTTAGATTAAATTATATACATTAACTGTTTTTTTTTCTAGAGAGTGACCAATAAAAAACAGTCCAATATATTACAGTAGTGGTAGACAAATAACTATTAGCATCTAGCATATATTGATATGATAAACCAATGATTATTTCCTCTCTACAAGTTACAAATTGGTTGTTTTACCGTATCTACAAAAACACAAGCTTAGCAAGAGAATTAACGTGCTTGATTCATTTTATGTATGAATAGGTAAGAGGTACACAAATAGTCTGTGAATTATTATTATTGAAAATAAATATCTTTGAACTTTTAACTTTAGATCATTTGATGACAAATCATACAGAATTGATATGAAATAACTACATTCGCAATTTAAAATAATTTATTCATTTTTTAATATTATTTGTTGAAAATTTCAGTAAAATTGATCGCGGAAGATTAACAGCAGTCTACACATGTTTGGCTTGAGTTTTCGTTCATTTGTAAAGTATATTCATTTGTAAAAAATTAACTGATTACGGTTATTTTAAGTATGATAAGCCGTTGCGCCGTTTAAAATCTAAGATTATATATTTGTCCAATATTTTCTGGCTTTTACTGCGATAAACTATTAAAATAGGTTAATAATAATTAATCTTTCCCGGAAAATGAAACTAATTTGGAAAATGGAACATTATAATATAGCTGAATCTGAAATTACAAAAGTCCATAACATCCAGTAGCCCTTTAAAATTTACACAAAAGGCTCTATGAATCTATACGAATAAAATACTTATAGTAATTAAAATACATTTTTTAAAAAGTATTAAATTTGGTGCAGGCATCTCGATGAGATACCTGCACCCAATGCCTAGTGCACGAATATCATCAACCAGTTTGCCACACTATCAAAATACAAACAACATCATGCGACGATTTTTGTACTAAGTGGATCTTTAGGGAGCAGGCACTGATCACAAACGTTTCAGCATGCTGTAATACTTTGATGGTATATATAATACTTTGATCAGTATCGATGCATTAAAAAAATGTGTAGTGTACAAGTAATTTCGGAGCAATCAAACGATAGTCAATTTCAAGCAAATTCTAACAGAATTCCAACCGAAAAAGAGGTTTGTACTGGATGCTCTTCTACTCAAAGTCATAGTGATAAGGTCAGTACTGTTTTGTTATCTTCAGGCTATGAGGAGGTGCTTCCCCCATCCCGAAAAAGAGGAACTTGATTTTAATTAAAGTAACAAGACCTATAGAAAGGGATCAGCTATACAATAAATTTCTGAGAAATTTCTCGCTTCTATATAAGAACAGGATTTTATTTAATTCTGTAAAGATACACCCCTCCGAGGTGAACATGTCTTTTGTAACATCTTATCTCGCAATGAAATACGCGGAATATTTTTCCGAGAATCTTACAGAATTCGGTGAACTTACCATAAAGCCTATCCTGGCTTCGATCAAAGTTACCAATCTACCATGCTCAATGGATGAAGATTACAAGCAATCGTTTATAGCAACCTTCGAAGTTTCCAGTCTAAGAACAATCGTGGGTAGGGACGGGAACCCTATCCCGGTTGGCTTTTGTAGTGCGCCAGTGGAGTTAGCTGAAACTCTATCAAAATCATCATCCAACCCGTTTATGGGGTTCAACATTCGGTTCTCAATAACCGAAATAGACGAATTAACCTACCCCCATTGCAGCCGATGCCACAAATGGGGTCACTGGGCTTCCAGCTGCAGTGGGATCCCTACATGTGGTATCTGCGGATCAGCCTCTTGTCTATCTCTGTCGTCGAATGACCGTTGCTCTCCCCCCCATTCATGTTCAAACTGCGGTGGGAGCCATCCTGCATGGCGTAGAAGCTGCAGTAATTTCAAGGCGTACAGAAGCCTTTTTATTCGTCCGGTTAAACCTACAACTTCCTTCTCTTGTGTGGCTGCACCGCGCATGGATGACTCAGAGATATCCCGGTTGATGGATATAAAGACAGCAGAGTCGCATAGAAGGTTGGAAAACTTTATACTAATGGCCGTGGGTGCTATCAACACGAATCCCACGATTCAAGTGGCATCTGTTCTTCCAGAGTCAAAAAAGAGAGGGGCTTCGGCCCATGCCGTCCCCCGATCAAGATCGGGAAGCTTATTCGACGTATGACTAAGGGAAATGATGATATTGCCCAGGGGCAAGTACCTTCCCTGGAGGGGGCTAGTGGTGGGAATGGTAACCTTCCTGCACCTAGCTCTGTCTAGGTAGGCAATCCCCCATCCAACTAATCCATCACAATGCAGAGTACTCGTGAGCCTTTTTCACTGAATATCCTTCAGTGGAACTCGGGAGGTGCTTCCGCCCTTAGACTTCTATCTGGTAAAGATGCAGATGTTATAGTCCTTCAGGAGACGCGGTCTATCCGTCTCCCCCAGGACATTACTCGATTTATCCCAAAGCATATGTGTTCCCACTATACTCCGTACATAACCCCACCTCACTCCTCTTCATCTCAAGGACTCTTGACCTTAGTTAAGTGCTCCTTAAGGTCCTCCCTCCTATTAAACTACTCATGTCCAGCCCTTTCTTGTTTAGTAGTTTCACTCAGTAAGAACGGTAAACGCATAAGTCTAGCCAATGTCTACATCCGTCCAGGGGAAATTCACAAGAACCGTGACCTCCTGGATAGTATTATTGACAGCGGTTATGACATGATACTTGGGGATTTCAACGACAGAACTGGTCGTTGGATCAATGCAGCACTTCGCAGAGCTAGGAACGGTTATCTTATTCACAAACCCCCGTCACCTACCTTTCATTGCACATCAACAAATTCTATCCTCGACATTTTACTGCTTCACTCGAGGTGGTTGTTAAAACCCTTCTGCACTGAGCAGTCGCGCCAGCAATTGTCCTCCTCTCACGACCTTATTCGTTGGAGGATTGAGGAATATATGTTGCTTCGAAGGAGGTTTTACTTTGACCGGGCAGAGTGGCCCTCTTTCAAGCGGCTATCCAACTATTTCCCATAATAGGAAATGAGAGTTTGACCGAATTCAATGCCTACCTCTTTTCGCAAGCTACCGCGTTTTATCAACTACCTATAAAGGTCGTATATACAATCCTACTCCGACGAAACTCAAGGTCCTAGCGAAATTGCTTAACCTCCCTAATCTCTCTGTTTCCGCCAGACAGGCTCTCTCGAATGAATACTGGAGCACTAGATATAGGTTCCAGCTGAGTAGGGATAGGACGAGTATTGCTCGCCTTAATCCTTCTCAGTCTTCCTTTTGGAAGATTTTCAAGAAGGAGAAGTTTGTTTGCTGGAAGGATAGAGCATTGGGTTGGATAGGGAATGTTGGCCTTGATAAAGTTTTGGAGGACTCATTAGCCCTACACAACTATGGAGCCACTCTATCACCTCAACCAATCCCGCCTTGGTGTAACTTCAGGAGTAGGGATCTATCTGTTACGGATATCCTTAACTCCTGGGGTCCACTCCCGGGCATCTCCAAATCCGTCGTTCCACTTTCTTCTCGGGTCTGTCAGCTTTTGACAGCTGATCAGAGAAGAGAGGTGGCCGTCACAATGCTTTTAGCATCCCCATCCGTCAGATCCTCCTGGACCTGAGGCCATGACAGAGAAAGGGAATATGAAAAAACGAAAGAAAAATTCTGTCATTTTTTATCTGAGTTGGTTATGACCTACCTTTTTTATTCTTGCATGCTATATTTTGGTGTATTTAATAAAGTCTTTATTTATTTATTTATTTACTTTGATGGAATCGATCTAGTCGTTGAAAAATTGTACGAAATTCCTGCGAATTTATAGATTCCATACGTGTCTGACACTTTTTGAAATAGATTTCCAGAGCAGGTCATTTAATTTGTGAAATGTATGGATGTTATACTGCGATATGCTTTAATCCTAAATGTACATCTACAAACTGGTGTACGAATATCGTCACGAACCAGTTGCAACAGCATCATCTTTTGCCAACGATAGTACTCAGTGGAACTTCAGGGAACAGACACTGAACACTAATGTTTCAGCATGCTGTAATACTTGGATGATATATAAGGAATCCAGTTAGTCGTTGAAAAATTGCACGAAACTCCTGAGAATTTATAGACTATTCACCATTCTTCACTTTTAAAAAAGATTTCCTGAGCAGTTCATTTAAATCTGTGAAATGTAAAGATGTTATACGGCTCTATGCTTTAATCCACAACATGTGTAAGCGAATTGGTGTAAATGTCATCGCGAACCAGTTGCAACACTGCTTCGTGTCTAAAATATATAATAACCTTATATATATTAATATTATTTTTATTTTATTCATTTGTTATTTATAAAATTAATTATTTGTATTTTAGAGCGTGATACATTGGCCAGCTAAATAGATTTATAAAACAAGATTAAAGGGTCCCGCACAGCCCTGAGAATAACAACATATTTAACCATCGGCGATTATGAAAACGATAATGGTCATGTTTCTAAGTTCGGAAATGTCAGTTTTAACTACTGAGAAAGATTTGATGCATCATCTTAAAAATTTTTTCATTCTAAAATTAAGGTGGGTTGTTTATTCTCTTGTCCGAAACTAAGCAATAAAGTTTATTTAAAAAGGTTTTATTTTAGTGCATTAAACATTTTTTCTAAACTTATGTTCTCTACTCATTCTTGGTCAAGAATCAGTGAAAAGAAATACAATTGTGACATTGTACTCAATCAATGGATTCGATGCTTCGCCCGACTAAGTTAGAAGGTAAATCTGAAACAGCATCATCTGAGTGGAAGCATTGAATACGAACTTTCGAGAGCTGTCTCGATGAGATGTCTGCACTCGATGCCTCTTGTCCTCCCAACAAGCTGTATCTGCTTATCAACCACGTATCGACATAAGTCTATGAGTTAAGTGTAGAGTGTACAACATACGCGGAAGCAAAGGAGATCTTGATACTCGACATCGCTTATCGACTAGAAAACAAGGTAATGACGAAATCATAAATAATTATATCTGTTAACTAAACTTACTATTTAAAGACTACAATTATAAAGAGGTATCAGCAAAAGTTCACGGTTATGAATCAATCAGAGAGGCCTTCATTGCTGGCCTGAAGGATCCTCTTATAAGACAAAAGCTTTTAGAACAGAAGTCACTGACCCTCGAAATGACAATTAACATAGCTCGAACAATGAAAACGGTTCATATAGAGACGCAAAAATATATACAACCTTCTCTTATAGCAAATAAATCCTATGCCTTAACTAATGACTCAAACAATTACATTACTCAATAAAATCCTGACTGTGCGGCCGTTCCAATATCAAGAATCAATCGTTCAAGTCAGATCAATGACGCGATATGCCAATTCTGTGGAATATCCTTATCATCGATCGAAATGTCCGGTTACAGATGCAAAATGCCTGAAATGTGGGAAGCGTGGTAATTTTGCTTCTGTCTGTCGATCTTCACGAAATCAATGTTCAGCCACAAGTCAGAGCACACTAGCAATCTCATATATACTGACAATGCACGGAAACAGCTCTGTACCCGTCATCATCGGCAATACCACAATCTCTGCGCTCGTTGATAGTGTCAGTTTAAGCAAATTTATGTCAACAGCTACTCGAGATTGCATCAGTCTCAAGATATACCCATCAACAGATACTGTATACCTATCATCAGTCAACCAAAAATCAGCAAATGTTGGCAACTGTTATGTTTACATGCAGGTTGGAGAGAGATCGTATAAAGAACTAAAGATCATAGTGTTGCCTAACTTATGCTCTCCACTCATTCTTGGTCAAGAATTCAAGAAAAGAAATACGAAAGTAACATTTCAATACGGAGACAGGCCGAAGCATACACTAGACATGTGCGCTCTAGGCTATCTAAACGTCGAGCCTCTTCACCTGTTTAGCAATCTATTTAGCGATATCCATCCAATATCAACAAAATCAAAGTATCAATCAAAACCAGAACATAATACATTAAACAAGAAATTCGCACCCTATATCGTCCGACATTATTGAAAAGTCGAATTCGCCATGGCGATCACAAGTTTTCGTCCTGAAATCCATAAATAAGCGACGCATGGTAGTTGACTACTCAAAAATATCAATTAATTTACTTATCCCGACTAATTTTCAATGCCAAATATCAATGACATCATCAAACAATTATCCAGGTACCGATATTTCTCTAAATGAGACCCAGAATCCACCTGCTATTAATGTCCACTAAGAAAAGAAGAAAAAGTCTATAGGCTTTTGAGGCGAATAGCTAACTATATCACTATAAAATAATTCAATTCGGCCATACCAATTCCGTGGCCGCATTTCAACGGGTCACGACAAACATCATTTAAGACAATCATCTTAGTGCAACCTTCGTTTATGTCGAGGATATCGTTGTCGCCGGTACAGATAAAATGGAACACGATGCTAACTTGACCGCATTTTATGCAATACTTGATATATACCGAATCAAACTAAATCACGAAAAGTGTTCGTACTCCGTATTCAACTAACATATCTAGGTCACATCATACATGATGGCAAAATTCAGCCGGATTCCGAAAGATTGTAGCCACTCATCGACTTCCCCTGCCGACATCACTAAAAACAATGAAACGCATGATCGGGATGTTCTCGTGGTATCCATTAGTCAATGGATAGCTCGATATTCAGAAGCTATTCGTCTACTCTTCAATGTTGAAACTTTTCCTCTAAATAAAGCATAAACTACCTGTCTAGTTCATCTAAAGTTCGAAATTGATCATACATCTCTATCTGCTATCGACGACCATCAACCGTTAACTATTAAAACTTATGCATCAGGAATATCACTGGCCACTATCTTATCTCAAGGAAGTAGACCAGTTACGTGTTTGTCGAGAACGCAAAACAAAACTGAGAAATCACATCCAGAGGTAGAATGTGAGGCCACAGCTATTGTTGAATCAGTTAGAATATGGAGAGATCTACTAATAGACCGAAAATTTACAATTATAATGGATCAGCAAGCAATCACTTTCTTGTTCGAGGCATCAACCAAAAGTCGCATCAAAAATGACAAGCTTAATCGCTGGAGATTAGAACTTTCGAATTATCAATGTGATATACAATATCGCCCATGAAAGACAAACATTGCCGCAGATGCTCTATCTCGCTCTCAAATGCTACCACCAAACCTTCAAAAAAGGACTTGCATATTTCGTTATGCCATACTGGAATAACTCGTCTAAATCACTACGTAATGGAAACTAACCTAGCATACTCTTTAAGTGATGTTCGCAGGGTTTGTACGGAGTGCTCGACTTGCGCCCAGCTAAAACCTAGATACCAGAGACCTAATCAATCTAATCTAATTTCTACTAGAAGACTGTTAGAACGCTTATCAATGGACTTTATTGGTTCTAAGACATGTGTTGATCGTGTGATTCATATTAGTCATTGAGACAAGTACTCTCGTTTTATTTTCGTATATCCACGTGAGAACACGTCATCACTAAACAGCAATTAACTGTCTACAAAATCTACGGAGCGCAAGAAGCTTTCATTCAGACAGAGGAAGCTACTTCATGTCGAATAATTAAATCAGCTAACTGAGTCTACGTATTTAATATAATTATAAAATAAACAAAACATAATAATGCTAAATCAAAATTTAATAATTAAATAATAAAATTAATAATTGTTTTTAGATTTTCTATAATTTAAATCAAGTTAAAAAAATGAAATTTAAAAATGAAAAAAAAACAGCAATTAACTGTCTACAAAATCTACGGAGCGCAAGAAGCTTTCATTCAGACAGAGGAAGCTACTTCATGTCGAATGATTAAATCAGCTAACTGAGTCTACGTATTTAATATAATTATAAAATAAACAAAACATAATAATGCTAAATCAAAATTTAATAATTAAATAATAAAATTAATAATTGTTTTTAGATTTTCTATAATTTAAATCAAGTTAAAAAAATGAAATTTAAAATAAACGTCATTTTTTTGAATTGAATAATAAATAACAGACGTTGTATCAGAATAAGAATTAGAGGTCATCAGGAGGAACTGCCATCAGGAGGATCTACGTGAACTCTTATGGGTGAAACAAACATTTTTCATTTTACTCCATTTCACTCCATCGGAAACGGACAATGAGAGAGTGAATGGTGTAGTATTAAAAACCATTCAGCTTGTCCTATAATCTAGGGGTTTTCCCGTTTTTAGATGGAAACAAATACTGGATACTGCACGCAATTTGCTCACTACTATGCAAGTCAACAACTCTACTCCTTACGATAGAAAATCCAGCAATGACTATTCAATCCCGGACTAGCTCATTTCAGGTCCTGTCATCTACGAAAATTTATACGTCGATCAAAGACATCCGCTAGTGATATGTGTCGAAATCCTACATTCAACACGGAATTATGCGAGGATTCGCTATGATGGAAGAGAATCAACACTATCAACATACGACCTGGCATCAGGTGATATATAACAAAGTGATATTGTGGGACCTCTATTCTCGGCGGGGTCTCACAAGGTTCAGCCCTAAAACTCTTGCTTTTTCTCTTCTACTTGGCGATCTCTCTCCGATTATCAAACCTTACTCCTTTAACGTCATGCAATACGCTGATGATATCCTCATCTATGATCGTGCAACCGCACATCGCATACACGATATCACAATTTCTGCCTCTAACTGTCTTTCTTCTATCTACAAACGTCTCTCCCATCTTCGTCACGTTCTAAACCCAGACAAGTTCAAAATAATGTGGATCCTCTTCCCTTAACCTAATATATCTCCTTCCCTTGTATCGTCTGCCTCATCAATCATCCCCATCGTCCACAATCTCACTTTCTTATGATTCAATTTCGATGATCACCTTTCCCTTAAACCATTCGTCCGCCACAAGGTCCGCTCGTCTAAATTAATTCTCCGTGACATCTGCCGTATCTGCCCTCTTATCGACTTCCGTTCTTGTATGTCTCTTCTTTCATCGCTTCTCTTCCCTAAAATCGATTACTGCCTTAGCCTTTTCGCCAATTCTCCAAAATCCATCATCCTACCCCTACAACGAATAATCAACACCGCCGTTCGAGTGCTCTTTCGTCTCCGTCGCTTCGACCACACATCCACATATTTTGCCCAACTCTCCTGGCCCATCATCCACATCCGCATCAAACTCCGCCTTCTTCTCGTTACTTTTCGTCTCATCGCTGTCGGCTCCCCATCGTTCATCAACCTTCCTTTCTTAGATGACACTCGCTCCACCTCACTACCGCTGTTCCCGTCGTTCCCTTTTACTCTACGTTCCTAATTACTCTAACAACTACGGTCCCCGATCCTTTCTCGTCGCCGACCCACTCGCCTGGAATCAACTCCCACTCGACGTCCGCCGCGCTCTCTCCTTTATTACGTTCAAATACCGCCTCCGTACCCACCTTCTTGATGCATTATTTAGATTTTTCTTCTTTTTTGTTATCATGTAAGCGTGCGCCGACACGCATTTGCCATGTAAAAATAAATCTGTTTTTTTTTAAAGCGATAAGAAAGCATCAACTACCCCACTATCCGAAATCAATTCAAGCTATGTCATAACAAGTACCGGAGAGGTGGTCATACCATCTACTAAACTCGCATCAATCAATGAATCTCTAATCAATGAAAAATACGTCAACCCAAAGCATCATAATGATATACTTGTGAGTCCAAACAATCGAACAAAGAAACAAACACCAACAGAAAATAATAAGCAAGGGTATGACAAGACTGAAAACTACTCATCAACGACCCATAACATCTCTAATAGTACGGATGACGGAGTATTTAACTTACTACCCGAACGAGAACTAATCATAAGAAGAAGAAATTGGAATTAAAGATGGATAATTTCGTGAACTTATATACTTAATTCTGTAAGTAATACTCTTTAACACTCACTCATCTGATAACTGTGTTTCTAGATTTATTGAATAGAACCATATGTGATATTCTCTCCGATAATTTGTACTTTTCCGAGCCCTGATTTCTCAACACCTATGAACAGATTTTTTACCGAGGAGGTTTCTTTACAGAGTTGTTCAAAATTTCGAAATTACATTAAAAACGTTTTCGAGTAAAATATTAGAATTTAGTAGCTAGAGGGTGCATACTTTCAGGTTCTTAGCATAAATAGTATTAATGACACCATATAATATCATATTAATGCCATTTCAATGTCATATAATGTCATATTAATGACACCAAATTCATGTTTTGGATATCATGATGGAAGGTTTCATATACTGTGTGAAATCTGGTAATCCTGGATTCGTAGCCTAGCAGTCAAGAGCGCAAGCCAAGTACGGAGAGCGATAGCTCGAATCTCGGATAAGTCAAATTTCAAAAGGCGAAGAGTTGGTAGTCAGCCTTCTGACGAGCCCGGGCTACCAACATGTGGCAAAAAGCGGGCGAAACGAAAACGGTTGTGGCAATGGCGCCGTTAGTAGTCAGGGTGTATGGAATTGGATATCATGAAGGAAGGATTCTGTAGCTGGTTTTCAATCCGAAAGTCACCTTGTGTGACCTAGCAACTATTCGTTACATAAATAAGAATCCATCAAAGGATCACCAGTCCCGATTCCAATCGATCTTCATGATCTCAAACGGTAATATATATATATATATATATATATATATATATATATATATATATATATATATATATATTATTTTACAAAACGAGCCGT